>JAVTVY010011464.1:0-58093 GCA_036873755.1 Hanleya hanleyi
AACCACCTTTGTAATAACAGTTCTTTTCAGGTATCACCTCATTGGGCTCTGCCAGTGCATCTTGCAGAGTCGCTTTGACGGCCAACACGTATAGGGTGACGGTATTCGCCAAGCACGTCGTCCACTTCCGGCACGGCTTGTTGGAAAGCGGACCATAGATCAGGATTCAGGGTGAATTTTACTGTGGATCCATTCGGTCGAGCTAACTGAGCAAAGACAGCGGACGTAGACATCATGACAGATTGAATGAGGTTGCCGTCCAGTTTGCCATTCAGCACTTGTTTGAATTTTCGAGAACCACTCCTTGTCAGCCGAATGACTTGTTGGGGTTGTGACGAGTCACTGTTGCACACATCCCCAATGTTTTCGATGATCTCCACGCACTTATCATACACGTAGAGGAACACCTCGGGAGTCAGTCTGAGAAAAGCACGGACGAGATGAACCGTCATCCTGAAGTGGAAACACGCTCTTGACTTTTATAGTAGGGTTAATGTATAGATGCTCGCCTATTCACACCCCTTTAGATGCGAAATCCGTCTTTTCGGTAGTGAGATCGTTTTCTGTATTTCTTTTATGGACAAATCCAAGTTTGTCTCAAGACTGTCTCAGTTGACCGATGACATAGCGCGGCCTCGTTTTCGATTTCAAAATCTGCCGTCTAACTGGGAAAATGTTGTTGTTGCCGCATCAGTCAGACATTGACCCTCCGAAGCAGGGACCAATGCTATAGGCTAGTGACTTCTATCATTCTCTCCCAGGGTTCTTTGCGCTACGCTCCATTTACCCCTGTGTTGAAGCTCGCCATTTTTGCAGGATACTTGCAGAAACCAAGAACTGTTCGATCTAACTAGCTGTTTTACTGATCGCAAAATGTATATTTATCCTGAAATCACACTGTATTTCCAAAACGCCAGTTTCACACAGCTTGAAGGCATCTTTTTGACAAATTACCCTAGAACTATATGTTTCGGAAATATATATATCGGTGAGTCGCGACTGATATCAATTCGCCCAGTTAGACGGTCACCATATTCGTTTACTGTGACAACAGATGACCTCCGACACAGTCCGTGAGACCCTGACAACGCTGAATGGAGAGGCGAGAAGCAGAGCGTAAAGTGTGAGAGAAAGAGAGAATTAAGGTTTCATGTCGCGTTCAGCAATATTTCAGCTATATAGCGACGATCAAACAAAATTCTGAGTATTCAAGTTAATAACTCAGTAAACTAATGCATTAAAAACATGAAAAATACATTAAAATCTATACAACAAACCGATTTCTCTCAAATAATCTAAAATACAATGCCTGGTAGAGCTTGTTCTTCTACATGCACCATGTTGCATGGCAATCCCAGGTCTATGGCCAAATGTCAAAGTCCGTTAAGTTATGACGTCGCATTTATGACGCATTTTACGCCGCCCCCGCAGAAATACTAAGAGATTTACACCTAATATACTACTTACTTGACGAAATTACCAGAGCCTGTAAATACACCACGTAAGCTTCTACATCTCGTCGTATATTTAATCTTATGCGTCAACTGTCTCCGTCACTGGGGATGCGCAAACTCAACTTGAGTTGCAACAAGATACTTTCACGAGCGTCCATGTACAATGGATGCATGCCAAAGCGTGACCATTGCTTGAAATTCCGTCACGGTGATTTTTAATAGCTACAGTTAATTGTTCATCGACGGTAATTATTCAGGCATGGGCGCATTCAGACCATAGCACAGCCCCGAGGATAGTAACGGAAGAACTGCAGGCGGTGGCGGACGATAACAGAATAACTGCGGACGGTGGCGGATGGTAAGCGAATATCTTGCGGGTGGTGGCGGACGGTAACAATAACTGGGGTCGGTGGCGGACGGTAAGAGTACAACTGCGGACGGTGGCGGACGGTAACAGAAAACTGCGGACGGTGGCGGACACTAACAGAAGAATGACTGCGGATGTGACCGACGGTGGCGGGTGGTAATTAGGTCTAGTACGACCGCTTGTGTGACAAATGTCACCTCCAGCGGTCTGCTGCTCGAGTGGGAATCCTGTCCAAAACATCTGACTGGTGTCAATCCGGAGTTATAACACACCACTACACGTCCTGGCACTCTATCTGTAATTTTTATGTGGGGACATGGTGAAGTGCCGAAAGTAAGCCCCCCCCCTACCCCTAAATCAAAGGTGTGTGGGGGGGCGGGGCGAATATCTGTAGCCCCCCCCCCCCCCGTTACTTTTCGGCACTCCTAACTGACCATGTCCCCACATAAAAATTAGAGAGCCCCCCCTCCCCCTCCATTACAGATAGAGTACCAGGACGTGTAGGCCTATTGGTGTGTTATAACTCCGGATTGACACCAGTAAGATGTGTGATACCCTGTGGCACTATATTGTTATTGCGCAGTGTTATGGCACGAAGGTTGTGATGAGTCTGGTGCACTGGGGGAGTCCGCCGGTCAGACACCTAGGAGTCGGACGTGTATCGCATGTGTGTGAGATATCATATGTACCTTGTGGAAGCTAGAATACAACAGGGAGGCTTTATTATACAACAAGCAGACTTCATCTCCATTCTATTCCTTCTCCATTCTGTATGAACCTGTTATCGGCTGTCACATTGGACAGGATTCCCCCTCCCGCTTCCGACGCCACTGGTATATGCTGATAAAAAATGGGGAAATGATAAGTACTGGTACCGGTAAATTATAACTATTATAATTTCTAATTCTTCTGAGATTCTAGCTGAGCTATGCAGTACTGCATTCAGTTTAATACAATAGGGGATTAGACAAAAACCATTCAGGACAAAAGCCCACATGAACATTCGCCCTTCGGACATTTGTCCTTCAGAAGAAAAGCCCACAGGCTTATTTGGATTCTGGACAAATCCCTTCATCATATAAATTTAATGGTACAGTGGCGTCGGAACGTAATTGAAAGTGGGGGGGGGGGACCCACTATCACAGCTCAACAGGCGAGGGCCCAAGGGCCGCCTAGGCCCCGGAAGCTCCGGGGTCCTAGATCAC
The DNA here is from genome assembly GCA_036873755.1 of Hanleya hanleyi. NCBI lineage: Eukaryota > Metazoa > Mollusca > Polyplacophora > Lepidopleurida > Hanleyidae > Hanleya > Hanleya hanleyi. Next base: position 3,027 of record JAVTVY010011464.1, read on the forward strand.
CGGAGATGCGTTCTGGGCATTTTCCCGGAAATAAAACTGATCATACTGCATGCAGATTTATGGTTCTTTGTTTTCAGGATTTTTTTCGCAATTATAAGCAAGCATCGATATTGAAAACATCGCACATCATGCCTGCATCCATTTGACCTTCTAGTTATCCTTAAACCATACAAAACGATGACTTTTAGTTCTTGAAAGGGAAACCAATATGCCTACCGATACGATTCATTCACACAAAGATAAAACAAGGAAATCCTCACAGCCCAACAGGCGAGGGTCCAGAGGCCGCCTAGACCCCGGAAGCTCCTGAGTCCCAGATCGCCGGGGATGCGTTCTAAGCGTTTTCCCAGAAATAAATTCGAACATAAATTAATGTATGCAGATTTATGGTTCTATTTTCACGTTTGTTTCGCATTTGCACGCATCGATATTGAAAAAAATCATACTTCATGCCTGAATCCATTTGACTTTCTAGATAGCTAGATATATTTCACACATGGAAAAAAAACGATGACCTTTACATCATGGAACATTATAACCAATATGATACCGATTCATTTACACAAAGCTAAAAAAGCGATCCTCACAGCCTGACAGGCGAGGGACCAGGGAGCGCCTAGGCCCCGGAGGCTCCAGGGTCTTAGGATGCAGGAGATGCGTTTTAAGCGTTTTCACGGAAATAACTCTGAACACAATGTATATAGATTTATGGTTCTAGTTTTACATTCGTTTAGCATAAACACACAGCGATATTGAAGAATATGCCGGACTCCATTTGACTTCCTGGTTTACCACAAACAAAACAGGCCTATAACACACCACTACGTACACGTCCTGGCACTCTAACTGTAATTTGTATGTGGGGACCGGGACATGGTCAGTTAGGAGTGCCGAAAAGTGAACGGTATGGTCCTAAAGATATAAAATTGCGTGATTTTCATCCAACGGAAGCATTTGACTTTAAAATTTTAGTAAAACTCATCAAATCCAATGAGATTACTAATAACTACTATCTAGGAAACAAAATAATTCACTTTAACGGTTCATAACATTTTAGAATGAAAGTAAATTTCGCCAATCGATTACTATTGTCCCAGTGTGCCCCAGCAAAAGTGTCCCAGTCCGCCGCGTGTGCATGATTTTGCTGTTTTGTGAAAAAATAGATACATTTGAGATTATAAATCCATACAATTAAATTGAATCATTGTCCATCCTCCATATCCAGATTACCAAAAAGCAAGGAAGTGCCCTAGAAAACTTGGTATAGCAAAATATCATCCTCGGTCTTCAAAATTTACTTGGACTGTTCAAAAACTTCTTTTTTTTTCCCTATTTTTTTTTATCATTGATAGCTTTTACCAGAAGTCCATAAAACTGTTGTATGCACTTCTGCTTTTACTTATAAACAAATAGGTGTTGTATGAGAGTGGTAGCTGTCTGCTGATAGGCCTAATAATGTAATATGTGGTTACTGTACTAAGCATGGGAGCTAGATGGCTTGTCCCACTGTGTCCCATGATGTCCCACTGTACCCCAATCTCCCCTACGATCTCTCCCCACTACTAACGGGATCTAGACTTACTATAATGTCTAGGATCCGTACCCCAGTTGCGCGGGTCGTTGACAGCAGATGGAACAGCTGATCTATTGTTCTCCGCTCTCGTTCAGCGAGAGTTGTCTGGAAGAATAGCCTGACATTTTAGGTTACAAAATCTGACCGACTGACAACGGGAGAATGTACTCACTGCCGCCAACAGGAGTTTGAGTCACTACAATGACTGCTCCCGGAAAGTGGGCTGTTCATTGAACTGTCAATACCTGATCACCATGGTCCTTGCTGGGAATAATCAATATTTTCTTTATATTTCTACAGCTCCAGACCAAAAGCTACATGAACAAATATTCCTTTGCATACTTCTAATCTAAATGACGTAGTTCACGGAATGAGTACGGTAAGTCTTGAATTCTGTACGAACCGTGAACGGCACTGTTGAAAACTGGGGTGTCCATGAACCAGTAATAACAATAGTTTGGCATTTTTTAAATAAAACTTAGTTTGCATATGTCTTGTTATTCAGACAATGGAACCCCCTAGCATGCGTGTGGGGATTGACATTTGGTGTACAAAGGCGTGGCGAAATAGCTGAAATATTGCTGAACGCGACATTTAAACCTTAATTCTTCTCCCTCTCTCTCCCCCTGGTTGTAAAGGCCTACAGACTGATCGGTACTATGTAGTAGGGTGGGCATGTATATTAAACATTGATCATGTTGATGCTACATGACCATATTATAAAATTGTTGTGTAGCATTTTGATCAGGGGGCATCTTCATACACAAGTTGACTTTTTTTTTCACACTTCTACTTAGCCTTGATATATGAGCCCTCTTATAATCTGTTCAAAATAATTTATAAATAGACACAGACATCATTGGCCTTGAAACCATTCAAATTTTGAATTGTGCAGTATAAGTGGGTTAGTGATTGGCCGTCGTCACTCCTACCACCATATTAGGAGGAATGATGTAATATACTGAGAGAATACATTACACCTCTCACAGTCATTGAGTATGTTCTGATTGGCTTGTCTCTGGTTTGTAGATGAAATTTACACCTCGGATTTCAATGGTTTTGGTTGTCCAATCTACCAAAGGTAATTTGAAGTGGAAATGGAGAAGTCTCGTGTTTGAAGATAAGGAGTAGTATGGAATGTCGAGCACAGACCCTGAACTAGTAACATATCACCCCATCTCTTGACTATTGCCCTGTCTCCGACTATATGTATAAACCTATAAGCTTAAGCTAAACCTCTCTTGAGTGATCCCTTGCCAGGACAGCTCAACATATTCGATGGGTTGGGTTGTTAATTTCATTTACTTCTTGATTAAACTGGACACATTGTGAATAACAAGCTTTAGTCATTTTGTAATCTCGCGTTGGTTTGTGGTCATGCTACCTGATTCCAGCAATTTTCCTTGCACAAACTCCCAGGCCCTTCACACAATACCATGAACTGCCAGGTTAAGTCTATCATAGACTGTTCATCTTTGGTACAATTAATGATTACCCTGTCTTTTAATATCGTCACATTGTTGGCATCAATCCATTTTACAATATTAAAGTTTTATTTGATAGAAACATTAAAGTGCCGGTGATGGTCAGCCTGATCCCCCGTTAATTGCTTTATCTGTTTAAATTTTAGGTGAGATATGAGGAATAAGGTTCAACTTGAAGTTCCCCACAATATACAGAAACATTCCTGGGACTGTGGTATATCGTGTGCTCTCAGTGTGCTCAAGTAAGTGGGGGTGGGAATGTCTGACACAAAATCTTACATGGAACGGAGGTATATTGTGTGCTCTCAGTGTGCTCAAATAAGTGTTGGAATGAATCTTACCTGTGCGTATATTATTTGCTCTCAGTGTTCTCAAGTAAATGTGGGGTGGGAATGTCTGAATTACAAATCTTACCTGAAACTCAGCGGATTTGCCATCACGTCTGGCTTCATAGCTATCATGTTTGACTTTACAGTCAACACCTCCAACTTTTGAGCTGTCTTATCAAAGTTCACAGCCATCACATTTTACTTACATCCATCGCATCCATGTTTACTGCCACTATGTTCGACTAAATTACATTCATCACACCAGAGCTTCAAAGCTGTCACTCTAGCCCTACTGTGGATCAGTTGGCAATGTTTTCACCATTCCAAAAACTTGATATTGTATTTTACAAGTGATCAACTTCTGTAGAACTAATATATCTTCTTATCTTCCAGGTTTATGGGTAAAAACACTGATAATGTTTATGGTGATGACTTGAAGGCCTTGGGGTGTGGAGAAAGGTGAGAGAGATGATTCAGTTCGAGTGGGTGAGAAATGGATAATCTCATGGGCACATGTGACCATCCATTGCGACATTGCAGCATTTTTCCTAGATATTTCAGTATTGGTATTCACCTGGCCCAACTTTCAATAGGCATCATTTATAGCTTTAGTTTACATTTGCACCTAAGAGTTTTACTTGCAACATGAAAATGGGCATTTCCAATTATTTGAAAAATATGATAAGGTCCCCAATAATTCCCTGATAATAAGCACTTTACATACTCAGGAAGAACAAGCTTATTTTGTTGACATTTTATAGAGCAGCACATTTGTGAAAATGAATCTACTTTTCACCCTCAGCTGAATTTGGCTTCGGGGTATTGTCGTCATCATGTACTACCCGGGTGTGAAAAGGAATAGGACCACACGAGTGTGGTTCCTGGGTGTGAAAAGGAATAGGACCCAATGTCGTGATATGACTGAAATATAGTTGAAAGCGACGTTAAATCATATCCACTCACTCACCCTGTGTCAATTTGTCACCATTTAATTATCTGAAGAATGACTGCCCTTGAGCACGCATGCATGTGGTCGTAGAACAGAAGTCTATCATAAAGTGAGTTTGACCTATTTTTGGGGGTCACTTGGTCAAAGTTGTTTCTTTTGTCACCCATTGATTTTGAACTACCACAACTCAGTGATTATGCCTAGGCTTACAGAATACATTGGACACAATACTTGGGTTTCAGCAAAAACTGAAATGAAGTTTTTTCATCCTGTGTGTACATATGTAATATGTTCATCTTTGTCTATCATTACCACCATGCCTCAAGGGAAAACAGGAGTACCAAAATTAAGTCACATAGGCATGTTGTAGGTTCAATAACCAAGGAAACACGCCAATACTGATTAAAGTCTTTTACTGTAGATCATAAGTGTTCCGTTCAGTATACATCAATCAGCAATCTGGACTCTCCGCTATACGGGTCACAATCAGAGTCAGATTGTCTTCATATACAGAGCACTTATTCATGTATCAGTGTCCGATTGATAAGAATCCGATAGGTTTGCTTTGTCAGCTTATCAAACTCATCAGACTCATCAGATTGACTGCAAATAGAATAAAACCTTATTCAGAACAAAACCACATTAATGTGAACAGCACAGCATGAATCCTAATGACTTCAATAACAGCCATTGTCAATTTTACTTCACTGTTACAAACTTACACATGTTCAGTTCCAAGGCAAACAGACGAGTCAGTGTCGTGAACTATTTCGCAACTCAATTACACATTTTGCTGCTTTGCCATTTCCAACACACTTATACCATGCAATAACGATTCACATAGTACAAAGAGAGATAATAGTTACCATTTATGGTAATCCTCGGTAATAAACAAACTTTAAAGAAATTCACTCCACATGTCTGATTGACTCAAAATGTCTTCTCGCTCTCACATGTGCACGCCACAAACTCACAAACAATGAAAAGTCTAACAGGTACTGAGTCGGAAACCGACTAACATACTGTCCTGTTTGGTCACTACACATGTGATCCAACCTTTGAAAATTGATCAGATTGACCTTGATTGACTAGGTTAAACAACTTTCTATCACAAATTGCCTGTTGTCATCAACTGCTTGTTCTTTGATCAACAAAGGCCCTATTCTAATACTGCAAAAGCTGAGGGTTCTCGGTGCTCTGCATGGTTCATGTAGAGAGTTTGGTGTGGAGTTTTTTAATTATCATAAAATTTCCTGTTAAAGTGTAAGTGTGGCACTTGTGTCAAGATAATGATGTGAATAACAAAACGTAAAGTTTTCCCCTAATATTTCACTTGTATTCTGTCTCAGATGGTTCAAAGGCAGCTTTCTACACTGGGGGAGAAAACTGCACTGCTCCTTTTGAAGTCTGAGATGACGTTAACGACGTCATACTTCGACTTCCTGCATTGTCTGCGGAACGTCGCGGCAATACAGAGAATGGAACAGTTTTGTAACAATGTTATTATCGTTCCATAATAACGTCACAAGTTCCGACATGCTTGCGGCACTGTGCATTGCAATAACATTAATAACATTGAAATTGTTAAAACTAAAGTCTTATAACAAGAAACAAGGTATACATTCTATAATTTGGAAGATTGTCTTGGATATGACGTAAACTTGTAAAAGTACCACAGTTACACTTTAAGATATTACTGAAATTTTTGCATTATTGATTAATATATTTTATTTTTTAATCAAATTAGTCTAGTAAATGACAAACAATTGATGTGTTTTCAGTGTGTGGACAGTAGACTTGGCACATCTCATGTCTATGCATGGAGTGAAGCACCATTTCTGTACCACATTCCTTGGAGTGAACAAAGGCTATGCCAAAAAGGTAAGAAACATCACAACCAGGGGACATAATACTTTCAATGTAGTAAATTATCTCCCCTGACACAATCAGGGGCAATAACCCCTGGTGAACCTTGAATGAACATTTTTAAGTCAGAATTATCAGGATTTAACTCTTTGCCCCATGATGATGCCATATAATGCCTCATTCTGAACCATAGAGTTAATGCTGGACTGCCCCATAGAATGTTCATCTGTAAACTGTCACATACAAAAGAATTCTGTGGAGCCACATGTATAACAATACATTTTTCCCTTCGCATGAAAAAGGATGAGTTAGCATATTTAATACGGCTTGACATGATTGTTAACAAGTTACACTAATGAATTTATCAACCTGCATTAATAGGAGATGCTGCTTATGCAAAATGATTAATTTAAATATTCTTGCTTGATATTTAACAGTCATTTTATGCGAGAAACTTTACCCATGATGAAGAAAGAGTTAACACACTATTCCAAGAGTCTACAAAATATGGCATAAGTTGTGAGGAGCGGTACGTTGCAGTCATTGTTTTTTCTATCTCAAAGGTTTCTTTTAATCCCTGTGGTTTGCATGAATCAGACAAGCTACTCTCTCTCTAATAAGGATGTCCGCTGGTGGTAAATCAAAGTAATTAACTTTTTGAATAATGTGTGTTGTTGCATTCATAATTGTGTAATATGAGGAAAAACAAAGAAAAAAATATAGATTGGTGTGCATTTTTTAGCTGTAGGCAACGTTAAGTGGACTGACCCATGCTCAATTTGATAACCCAGAAAGCATAGGGAATAGCCCTAGTTTTGAAGCATATTCATGAAAAATTCCTATAAATAGTATTTAACTTTTTCTTATATTCTAACTGTTTGCAGATAATCACAATGTCTATCACAATTTAGCAAATTGGATGGATGTTGGTGTGCAAAATTCTCGGCTGGAAGGCTTTTAAAGGAAATCCCCATCTCTTTCCTAGGGAAGGGAGATAACCCAATAGAGAAACAGGCAAAATGGCTGCCAAAGTCAAAAACCACCAGCGGACATCCTTAATAGAGCTCTTGGGCAAGAACTCAAGAGCTGAATAGGGAAATTTGAGACTCTACAGTATTCCTCAGAAAAAGGTGATAATGAGCATCTCTAGAATTCCTCGTCTTTTTAACGACTGCCAATTGAAATCTCGGAGAATCAAACACATTTTATTTGCTCGCATATTGAGTCCTCTGCTTTAATGGTCTTTGATCCAAGTACTAGTAACTGGCATTCTGAAAATCTGGGGGAGTTTGTAGAAGTCAAAGTACCCAAGTTATATTTGATGGTGTGTGCCTTTCTCATTTCAGAACAGTCTCAGTGGATGAAATGTTCCTTCACCTTGATGCTGGAAATATTCTGGTCTGTTTGGTGGACTGGAAATACCTGGAATGTATCTGGTGTGATATAAAGGTATGACTAATCAAAGTTTGATCTGATTTAACATGGAAAATAAGTGCATCCAGAATCGTTCAAATAAACTTTACATATGCATGGATATATCCTGACCGTTTTACATTCTCAAAGATAATAACTTTCAATCACTATTTTTGGCTCATGCATGAGCAAAGTGTAATGCTACCATTGTCTGTGTGCTGGGTTCGCCAGTGTTTGAATTAATTTACTTGAAAATGTTCACCTAGGTTAAAGTATTTACCCAGGGTAAAAGATTTCTGCAACTTCAATTTTCAGTTTTCAAATTTTTATTACAAAACCAAGATTCAGATTTCAAAACTTCAATTCAATTTCTAAGAGTTAAATTTAAAATAATTATTTAAATTTCAAATTCCCAATTAAAGTATAAACTTCAGACAGTCAATGTCACCGCTGGAAACACTTCTGCAAGATTTGGAATAATCTACCAGAACTTACTTGTACATTGCTTGAAGAAGAGTTGTGTTGTGTATCGAGTGCTGAATATTATGAGAATTTGAAAATAACTCTGTTCAGTAAGATGCCTTTTATATTGGTTTAACATTTTCTGGGAATATTATGGCATTTCAGTTAACCAGGTTCAGGATGGCTGGTGAAGGATCAGATTATTTTCTTTACCTGTTATCCTGATAATCAGCTATTAGGCCATAGTAATAACACCGTAACGAGGAATTATTACATTTCAGATATGTAAATCCCTAGACTGTTTTAGAAGCTGTTGTGAATCATACCAAGGTTTGTGTTATAATATTTATTAAACAGGAATTTTGGTTGAGCTTATCCGATCAGTAGGCCGATTTAGTATGTCTATATCAAGTAGATTTATCTAGATGAGAATGCAACAAGGTTGTCATGGAGATGTACATGTATTAACAACCAGAATATTTTAGAATGCAAAATGATACTTCCCTCAATAATCCTGATTGGCTGGTATTCAAAATATCTTTGGATGCAGAATCTACCTGTTAAATTCAGAGTTTCTGAATGTTGTAAACACCCCAATTCAAGACATCTAAATGAGTGCAAATTTTGAAAGCATGAAACACAATCTATACTTACCTTTCTGTTATTTAGGTCATTTTGTGGTGGTCTGTGGGTTTGACACAAATAATGGCCATATCTACTACAAAAATCCATCCTACAGGGAAGGTGAGTTTCATGTGTTATGACTCTCCACTTTGATAAAAGAAATTTGATCGGCTGAGCCGAGTCATCTAAATATCTCCACAACCTACAGGATTACAGTGATATATTTGGAATCCTTAACAAATGCGCTTTCAACAAATATATACATTACCATAGCCATGAGACATACTTTTAGCTCTCTAAAGACAAATTTTAGAGGGTGTGTAAAAGTGTGTACAGGAGGGCTCAGTACATACCCAGAACCTCCACAAATTGTACAGTTAATTCACTTGAACAGCTGATTTTATAGGGCGAAGCAATGATCTGGATCTATGATTATATTTCAGAGCTGTGTTGCAGCAGAATGGAGAAATTTAACAAAGCCCGAGGAAGTCACGGCACAGATGAAGATGTTCTGTTTGTATTTCGGGATAAAAACGTTGCAGATGCTGCTCATAATGCCGACAGTACACATGCCAGTATATGTGGTGCAGAATGCATTCAAAATATCACTGATGTACAAATACCTAATAGTGAGAGCAAAGTTGCTACAGTATCTTGTGAAAATAATATTTCACGAATAAGAACAACTGTCAAAGATGAATACATTTCTGATGAATCAAATAAATTTGCTGATGGATCAAAATATTGATTGTCGTTGAAGAAAAGATATGATACTTGTGTATGGGACTGAGTGTGCAATATTATCTTATTTCTGTGATAACTTTCATGAACTCTATTTCATTGAGAATCGGGGGGAAAAAAGTAGTAACATATAAATTACCAAGCATTTCAATCACTAGATTTCCGGACTAGTATTGATATCTGTGAATTTAAACAGGTTTATACAACAAACAAAGTGATATAAGGATGGCCCATCAGTAGGAAATATTATCCCTATTTATGATGAGTTTATTTTACTTCTATTTAGATCATTGTCTCTATATTTTCGACAAATACCTACAGATTTTACCCTCTGGCCACAATTTCGGGCTGAAGAGAGCATACATATGTACTGACATTTTCTGTCTGTCCATCCATCTGTCTGGTCTGTCTATCATCAATATTAACACCATATATCAGAAGGATTATAATCAGACTGTTGATGTGGTGATGGATGAACACTCTTATCATTAAGTGACTTCTGCCAGGTTCTTCAAGCCAAGGTTAACACTACATATATAATATCAATAAACAGGTTATGACCAAACTCTTATTTACACTATACATGCATCTGAATTATAACTGCCGAAGAGACTGTTCTACATTGTTGCAAAACTGTTGATGGTGTTACCTCTATAAATTTATATTTTGACAATCAAGGTTTCCGTTTTGCTTTCTACAGACATATAACAAATGACGATGAAATCTTGTTAGCTTTTTACACCTTATTCAAATCTCGTTATGTCCGACCTCTCTCTCTCAAACTTTAGTTCTGGCCACAATACATTCAGTTATCAACATTGGAATACAGGCATTCAGTAGACAAACTAAATGCTCCTGGATGTGGAACTAGCCTTTACACATTTTAAGGTGATATTGTAATATGAAAAATTTCTTTTCATTCTTTGCATTTTTGTTGACGACGACCATATGATGAATTTCGGACCTGGTGTCTTTATTTGAAATATAAGAAATTAGTTGAAATCATAATTGCCTGTATAATAATGAAAAAACAACAACAACAAAAACGACTGAGTTGACAGTCCGAGAGGCGTATGTGACTGAGTTGACAATCGTGTGCACAGTTGGCTGGTCTGGGGGATATTCGATGATAGATGACAACATATGTTTTTCAATAAATTATGAAAATTAATTTATTTTTGTTCTTCAAAGGGATTGTTTTTAATTTTCCCAATTTTTTTTCTCATCTTTGTCTCAGTAGTCAGTTCCATTGATGTCAAGCCTAACAAGTTATTACAGTTTTTAATTTTCTACCATAACCCTGATCTCTATGACTTGATAAAGGTCAAAGCTTGCATTCAGAGGTCATCGGGCACCAAGTTATGCTTTTACTACTACTGTCCAGGCAACGATCTGCCCTCGCCCCCACCCCTGGGGTATCTTGCCTCAAGATGTCGGTTGGGATTTTTTTTTGCCGATCCTTTAGGCCAATTTAAATTGCGTTTCCGGATAGTAACTTTTGAAAAATCTCAACGGATTCTTTCCAAATTTCGTATCATACATGTACCTGCCCACAAGTTATCGTTTGGGAATGTTTTTGTGCCGATATATTATTAATCTCTTCACAAATGATGAATGTTTTCCGACATGCAAAAGGGATGCCTCCTCGGTCGTATTCGATGACTGCATCTAGTTTATTAACAAAATCAACCAAAATTGATTGTAAAATGGTGTCCATGATACTGATAATCTATTCTCAAATCCAAGGCTTGTATTTTATGTTCATGTTGTTCTGGCTTTTATTAAATAAATTATTCCCTGCCCTGAGCAATAGTAAAAACAGAACGGAGAGGTAAACGTTGAAGGAGCTACATTCAATAATTTAATATCGATATAGCTAGCTCTTAAAGGTAAGGCCCATCAGTTAAACTCGTATTGTTTGGTGCTATACAGTTAGTGGCAGCCGGCCTATATACGAGACACGGTTAACGAATGTGAGCTTCGACCCGGATTAGATCAACTTGGTGGTACTGGATGATTCGATGGGTATCATCAAGGATATTTCATACATCGCCAACCGGTTTATCAGATGGCCCCATGATGGGAATCTGGCTGTGATTTATTTGACCCAGAATCAATGGAAGATGTCCAGAGACATAGCAATGAACTCTAACACTTCGAATTGATTATTAATCCCATCGACAGAGCGCAAATCCGCGGTATTCGAGAGTCAAATCTATCCTCAGAACACCATTTCATGTAGGCGTTTCAAGCCGCTATGAGTCTGAAGCCCGAAGATCGCGACTCCCCACACCAGCCACCAAATCCACATATCAGAATAGTAGAGTAGACCCTTCTCCAATCTGCCCCCCCCCCCCCATACAACGGGTCACGTTCATATCACCAGCCCAGGAATACTCTCACCATTAAACATTGATGGTGCAACCCAACCCCCTACAAGGGGATGAAACGCTGCGAACACAATGCAATGATGGGATCGCTTCAAAGAAATCATGGGCACCGAGGTGGGCGAGATATTGAAGGCTGCATAAACGAGTTTCATCACAGAGGGTATTCGAAAGAGGAAGCCGAAATTCTAGCCCATAACACATTGGTATTAAGGTTACGACGGTCTTTATCAACAGAATGTCGACCTCGTAATCAATATGAAATCGCTGGACATGGACCCGATCCATATGGACATTGATTGAACAGCGTCGGTGTTGAAAACCCCGGACATGAGCTGGACAACGGCGTATGCCAGAGCTTTCGCTCAAACAAACGCCTGTTTGATGGCATCATTAAAATCAATAGCGTTCAAAGCTGAAAGCCTCTAATCCCGCTATAAATAGCCCACACGACCCAATGCTTCTCAATTTCCCATGAGCACTACGGCATCCACATTGACTAATTTAAGTTTTGAACCCTACGACAGGCATGGAGACGTTATAGTTAAATTTTACGCTATTAGCTGGAACTAATCTCGCCGGGACCGACGCCATGAGTGCCCTACGCCCACAAGAATGCATCGATGTTACCATTGACGTAGCTCTAAACCAAGCTGGGACCACCGACGCAGCTCTACGTTGGCGAAGAAACATGCATTGCCATCCATTGGGTGACCCGGGTATCCCTTCTGCTGCAAAAGAAACAGAAACTACCAACTATGATACCAACACAACCACCTATGAATTTGCTGAACCTGCATAAGGCATTTCAGACTTTTATGGAAAGGCTGATGGAGACAGAAAATTACACCTCGACCTCTCTTCTCCCGCCCCCAGTCGACCCAACTGTTTAGTTCAAGTTCAGTTGGGATTTTTTTTTGCCGATCCTTTAGGCCAATTTAAATTGCGTTTCCGGATAGTAACTTTTGAAAAATCTCAACGGATTCTTTCCAAATTTCGTATCATACATGTACCTGCCGACAAGTTATCGTTTGGGAATGTTTTTGTGCCGATATATTATTAATCTCTTCACAAATGATGAATGTTTTCCGACATGCAAAAGGGATGCCTCCTCGGTCGTATTCGATGACTGCATCTAGTTTATTAACAAAATCAACCAAAATTGATTGTAAAATGGTGTCCATGATACTGATAATCTATTCTCAAATCCAAGGCTTGTATTTTATGTTCATGTTGTTCTGGCTTTTATTAAATAAATTATTCCCTGCCCTGAGCAATAGTAAAAACAGAACGGAGAGGTAAACGTTGAAGGAGCTACATTCAATAATTTAATATCGATATAGCTAGCTCTTAAAGGTAAGGCCCATCAGTTAAACTCGTATTGTTTGGTGCTATACAGTTAGTGGCAGCCGGCCTATATACGAGACACGGTTAACGAATGTGAGCTTCGACCCGGGTTAGATCAACTTGGTGGTACTGGATGATTCGATGGGTATCATCAAGGATATTTCATACATCGCCAACCGGTTTATCAGATGGCCCCATGATGGGAATCTGGCTGTGATTTATTTGACCCAGAATCAATGGAAGATGTCCAGAGACATAGCAATGAACTCTAACACTTCGAATTGATTATTAATCCCATCGACAGAGCGCAAATCCGCGGTATTCGAGAGTCAAATCTATCCTCAGAACACCATTTCATGTAGGCGTTTCAAGCCGCTATGAGTCTGAAGCCCGAAGATCGCGACTCCCCACACCAGCCACCAAATCCACATATCAGAATAGTAGAGTAGACCCTTCTCCAATCTGCCCCCCCCCCCCCATACAACGGGTCACGTTCATATCACCAGCCCAGGAATACTCTCACCATTAAACATTGATGGTGCAACCCAACCCCCTACAAGGGGATGAAACGCTGCGAACACAATGCAATGATGGGATCGCTTCAAAGAAATCATGGGCACCGAGGTGGGCGAGATATTGAAGGCTGCATAAACGAGTTTCATCACAGAGGGTATTCGAAAGAGGAAGCCGAAATTCTAGCCCATAACACATTGGTATTAAGGTTACGACGGTCTTTATCAACAGAATGTCGACCTCGTAATCAATATGAAATCGCTGGACATGGACCCGATCCATATGGACATTGATTGAAGAGCGTCGGTGTTGAAAACCCCGGACATGAGCTGGACAACGGCGTATGCCAGAGCTTTCGCTCAAACAAACGCCTGTTTGATGGCATCATTAAAATCAATAGCGTTCAAAGCTGAAAGCCTCTAATCCCGCTATAAATAGCCCACACGACCCAATGCTTCTCAATTTCCCATGAGCACTACGGCATCCACATTGACTAATTTAAGTTTTGAACCCTACGACAGGCATGGAGACGTTATAGTTTAAATTTTACGCTATTAGCTGGAACTAATCTCGCCGGGACCGACGCCATGAGTGCCCTACGCCCACAAGAATGCATCGATGTTACCATTGACGTAGCTCTAAACCAAGCTGGGACCACCGACGCAGCTCTACGTTGGCGAAGAAACATGCATTGCCATCCATTGGGTGACCCGGGTATCCCTTCTGCTGCAAAAGAAACAGAAACTACCAACTATGATACCAACACAACCACCTATGAATTTGCTGAACCTGCATAAGGCATTTCAGACTTTTATGGAAAGGCTGATGGAGACAGAAAATTACACCTCGACCTCTCTTCTCCCGCCTCCAGTCGACCCAACTGTTTAGTTCAAGTTCAATTATTTATTGCACAAACACCATAAGAGTACAAATTAAATCGAAGAATTAACCAGAGTAACAAAAGTATGTACATTTGACACCCTGATTGGGTGAAAGATAAACAGTCAAACATTCACCCAGACTGCATGGATATATTGTAGATGGAATAGTACTAATGCGAAAAATTATGATGCAAATATAGCAAGAACGTGTGCAAATAATAGTTTATGAAGTCGACTCCCAGAGCTGATTAGCGACATAACGTTGGTGCCCTTCAACGCTAGCCCGATAGCACTCGTTATACTCTGTAACGCTCGTTGACGTCCGTCTATAAAAGCAACTCTAATGGAAAGACTTTCACAGCCGACGTCTAACCGTCAACATGGCTTATGGGAACGTTCCTCAGATACTATGATATGATGCGGCCAGAAAAAGTTGCATATTGAGGAATCCGATGAGTCCGCTGATGCAGATACAGCGGATATTGGGAGCCTATCTTCCGATGCGGAGAGCTCGTTCACTGAAGTCTGAGCGAGAAAAAAAGGGAGCCCACCTTTTGGGATTGTGCTGTAACAGCGGCTTTTAATACCCATTCTGCCGCGATCGACTACAATGGACAGGGTAACTTACAATAGGCGTACAAATACATGCGCCCCCCTTCCGAAAAGCAGCCAAGGTGAACACTTGAAATGAACGGCGCTCACATGCACCGAACCATCATGAAAACCAAGAGTCACTTCGCAAAGGAGAT
Organism: Hanleya hanleyi; assembly: GCA_036873755.1. Classification (NCBI taxonomy): domain Eukaryota; kingdom Metazoa; phylum Mollusca; class Polyplacophora; order Lepidopleurida; family Hanleyidae; genus Hanleya; species Hanleya hanleyi. Next base: position 18,345 of record JAVTVY010011464.1, read on the forward strand.
GGGGTTACCACCCACAGAGAGAATGCAGAAACGACTGTTCCATGACGTTGCCGTTACAATGTTCTAGACTACCCTAAGATGCTTAGGACCCAAGCAAATAAACGATGAACAGGGGCAATGACGGAAGAAGAGTTTGACATGGGCGGTTTCTCAAATAGTGACTTGAACCAGACCGAACATGGCCGAGGATGAGTCTGATACACGGACAATAAACACCACCACCTCAGACACGATTATATCGACTTGGTCTTCGGCTTAGTGTAAAGTTTCTCCTATAATGTCTTCGTCGGGTTCAAAGCTTAAATTAGACAACATGGATGCCCTATTGCTGGTGCTGAAATGAGGAGGATTGTGTCATGTGAGATATTCATAGCAGACTGGGAGGTTTACAACTCTGGACTCTTTTTGAAATTGATAATGCATTCAAACAGGTGTTTCTTTGGAGCGATCGCTGTGACATACGCCACTGCCCAGCTCATATCCTGGGCTTCATATTGACACTGTTCGGTCAACGGGTCTTTGTCCAGCGATTCATATTGACTACGAGGTCCACATACCATTAAGGAAAAGACCGTCATTATCTGGGTGTCAACGAGTGGGCTAATAGTTTGACTCCCTCATTCGAATGCCCTCAGTAGTATAGTCTAAGCATTTAAACTCACATTTTGCCGGGGGAGGTAACTCTTGCATCCGCCAGGGGGCGCCACCAGCTCAAGGTGATGTGGAGGTCATTTACGAGCTTGGTGGGATTCTAGATTAACCTGGGAAGAATGGGCAGTTCCATTTGGACCAATCAGCGGTCGAGAAAAAGAATCAATGAGCGGTCGAACAATCAGCCAATCGATAAGCACCGGGTTTTTCCATGCCTCGGGGACTTGGGGTCCCCACGGTAGGCTTTCGATGCGGTCCGCGCGTGCATCCGGGGACTTCACGTCCGCGCGTCCATCCGGGGACTTGACGTCCGCGCCTACATCCGGGTACTAGCATTTCGTTGACGTCCGCGCCTTCATCCGGGTTCTTGACGTGCGCGCGTCCATCCGGGTACTTCTATGTAGGTGTATAAAAGTGGCATGGTCTTTAAAACACGTCTCTCTGTGCCCCACACCCCATTCCTACGGTTGCAGAGCCATGACGGAGAGCCAGCCCTATGCGACTCGCATTTTACAGCATGCCACCGTGGTTAATTCACTCACGGGTTACTGAGCAGTGGTTCGGTCCATGTTTGCAGATGGTGACAACGAGGGGCGACGCCAGATCCTGAAAGAGTTCACAGAAGCGGTCCTCGACAGAGTACAATCGATGGAGAGGTGTGCCATCACTCACCACTACTGGACTATGACAGCCATCCTTGATGCCCGGGCTATGGAACACGAGCGCTCACGCCGGAACCAGCGACGGCTCGTTGGCCTAGTAATGGTCTGTGCCCTACTGACCCTGGCGCTGTGGCAATGACAGTGGCACTTCACCATAAATACGAGAGACAGTCACAGTGTGCGTCATTCACCTTCGTCATTGGGTCAACCATGTCACCAAGAGACCTGTCCATAAATACGAGACAGTCAGAGTGTGTGTCATTCACCGTTCGTCATTGGGTCAACCATGTCACCAGTCCTACGAGCCTTTCTTCCTCTCACTCCTGATGTGGGGTTACACGTCTATGAAGATACAGTCACCCTCGTGGAAGACCGGGATGTCTGTGGGTCGGGTCCGGAGTCCACATCGACTACGGTTACGCTACACAGTGATGGCTGGACCAAATTTAAACGGGTGTTGAGCGGTGAGCTCGATGGAAAACCTCAGCCACATCGAGAACGTCAACTACGTACACCGTGGGCCCTTCTTTGCACGCCTGGGACGTAACCACGATCCTACGCAAAGCTTCACCCTAGACCCCGATCTTTGGACAACCTTGGAGAAAGTGGTGCCTATTGTGGACCAGCTGTTTACACCGGACGAGCGGTCATCAGACGAGTTGGAGTGGTCTCGTGCTATTGAGGACGCGCTGGCTGAACCCAATGAACAAATTTCTAGCAATGAAGCGGAGCCAGACGACGAGGCTATAGACTATCCGGCTAGACTCAGTCAACATAGGATATATACAACGGTGGTAGAAACTTCGACCTCGTTATAAATAAGCGATACTCTCCGGGCCCATCATCATTGTGTCACCATGAAGCGCTTGGAGAAGGTGTTGGATAACTTATACTACAGTCCCGACAGTCCGGCGGCCTATAGTGCATTGTCGACTCTCTATCAAGCGGCCAAACCCCAGGGGATACAACGTGCCCAAGTCCGAGATTGGCTCAAACAACAAGACACCTATACCTTACATCGAGCTGCCCGTCTCCATTTTCTACGGAACCGGGTCGTCGTGGGAGGACTAGATGCCCAATGGCAAGCGGACTTGGTCGATATGAGCGCCTTTGCCAAACACAACGATGGGAATCGGTATATCTTGACGTGCATCGATATCCTGTCAAAGTATGCGTGGGTGGCACCCATCCGGACGAAAACGGGGCGAATCTCATAGCGACGTTAAAGGACATTTTCAAGACTGGGCGCAAACCCTTGTATTTGCAAACCGACGAAGGCACGGAATTCCTCAACCGACCGTTCCAAGCCTTTCTCAAGAAACAGAAGGTCTTCTTCTTTCACACCTACAACGAGACCGAGGCTTCCGTGGTGGAAAGGTTCAACAGGACATTCAAAGGCCGCATGTATAAATATTTCACCTATAAGAATACAAGACGGTACATCGATGTTCTCCCGAAACTTGTGAGTGGTTACACTCGAGCCTATCACCGGAGTATACAGAGAGCCTCCATTACCGTCACCCAACACAATGAAGTCCAGCGTGTCTTGTACCCCAGGCAATCGAAACGAGTGCCGAAGGAGGTGTTCAAGGTCGGGGACCCTGTACGGATCAGTAAAGTCTAAGGCAAGTTCGAGAAAAGTTACTTGCCCAATTGGAGCGATGAACACTTCCTGATTAAACGGCGCCTACCCCGACCACAGCGAGTCTATGAACTGGAAGATCTTCAAGGGGAACCGTTGCTAGGGACGTTTTACGAGATGGAATTACAGCCTGTCGTAAAAACAAAGCAAGACTACTACACGGTGGAGCAGATTTTGAAAACCGAACGCCGACGTGGCAAACTGTTTCATTTCGTCAAATGGCAAGGCTGGATGCGCGGGTCACCCAACTCTTTACCAAAGGCAGCCATCATCGACGTCTCAGCATCATCTACATTGTGCAGAATCTGTTCAGTAAAAACAAAGAACATCAGAACATCAGCTTAAACGCCCACTACCTGGTGGTCTTCAAAAACCCGAGAGATACCACTCAACTGTTGCATCTGGCGAGACAGATGTACCCTGGACGCACCGCGTTTGCGTTGGAAGCCTTTAAAGATGCGACAACCCCTCAGCACGGGTATATGCTCTTCGACCTGAAGCAAGCCACCCTCGACCACCTTCGACTACGGACCGGTATCTTTCCCGGAGAGACCCACCACGTGTACATGCAAAAATAATGTAAACACACTCACAGGGGCTCCCCCACCTGGGGTGTGTGTTTGATGATGGGGTTAATAAAAGAATTAATACAACATCATGGTTGACTTTGTCTCTGTTCTCTGAGATAGATAAAAAGGGCAAGGTTGTGGGTTCTAGCATTAGTTGTACATGATGTCTGCGCGAGTACGGAAGCACGCTCCGACGTTCCGTGTATTGAAGACGGCCCCACCCGAGTTGGTTCGAACCATTGTACGCGGTGCGGACCCTGACCTTGTACGCTGTCTGTGCGAGATCGGGTATAACCTATTAAAAGGCAACGTACCACTGACGCCGACTCAGGGGGCGAAATTGGCCAAGCATAAGACAGGTCTGCGAACCTTAGTCCAGAAGCGAGTCTCTCAAACACATAAGAAAAAGATGTTACAGAAAGGCGGCTTTCGCGGGGCCATTTTAGCACCGTTGGCTGGTTCCGTGTTGGGTCCAGTATTGGGTGGACTCTTCGGCCGACAATGAACCACACGAAAAAAATGGTCCTCGTCGAACCACGGTTCCTTCAAAACCTCCAATCGCCCTACCCCGTACCCTCTACGGTGAAGACGATAACCACCCTCGATGAAGGGATGTAACAGATATTACAAAGACCGGGGTTAAGCGACAGTGAGAAAGTACAACGGTACAATGAGACGCTTCAACGGTACATGACATTCATGGACCAATACAAAACCCTCTCTACCCCAGCAGCAGCACCACCACTACAACGCGACACACCGCCGACCTCAGCACCGCTCCAACAGCCGCCATTACCACCGACAGCCCCACAGTGGGTCGAAGACGAAGTCCTGAAGAGTGTACCTGCATCGTTCAAGAAACAAGCTGGCCTGGTATTACAACGGATGAATCAGAATCCTAACATGACTTGGAATGATCAAGGTGAACTACTGGTACAGAATCAGGTGGTTCCCGGTACCCACATGACGGATTTAGTGAATGACCTCCTGCGTCAACGCAGGTCGCACACGGATCCTCCAGGATGGGAGGTCTTTGCTTAAAGCTTGAAAGACATGCATGTACCACAGAAATTTTTGGGGAATGCCCAGCGCTGGGCCTGGATGCAGCGTGACTCACCGGTGCACGTACAACGACAGACTCCACACACTTGGGAAGCCGAGTGGGAACCGGAGTCACCCCCCAAAACACCACCACGGCGAGCACCTACTTTTTCACCCCTTTTACCACGCCACCCCTGCAACCATCAAGATCTAAGTCACCGCGGCCATCACGACGATTAGCGCCCAAGGGCTGGGAGAAGTATTAAACTCGGGAGCAGCAGCAGGAAAGCTCAGTCGTCATGTTTTACCTCACCCTACCCAGTAACAGTTCGCTGGATGTGTTTCCTGACAACACCTTGGCCAAGTACGTGACCCAGTTACCACAGCCGTTGCATTTACCTGGACGCTGGGAATGTGGACTCGTGGATATCCAATACCCTTACTCGTGGTACAACGTGCGAGGTGATGAAGTGTGGTACGAGGTGACCTACGAAGGACAAGAAACCCGACTCACCCTCCCCGAAGGCCAATACCATACCCCCAAGGAGTTCATGGGTGGACTGAGAAGTTTGATGCATTATAAGTCTCTACGGGACGTCACGAATACTTCAAAACCCATAAAAACTTTCCCCTTCAAAAATCACGTGGATTTCGATTACAACGCACACAACGACCTGGCCTGTCTCACTCTCAGCTCCAACGTGAGTGTCGAAATCAGTCCTACCTTACAGCTTATGCTGGGTCTCGATCTGCCGGGGTACGCTGGCCCCACCGGTGAGACAGGCCACATCCCGATGGACATGCGCGTTGGTATGTATGGCCTGTACATCTACTCAGACGTGGTCGATGCACACATTGTCGGAGACAGCAACGTACCTCTACTACGCGTTTGCCCGGTGAAAGGCAAGTATGGAGATCAAGTTACCCACAGTTTCAGGCACATCGTGTATCTACCGGTCAGTCAGACCGATATTAGCTCCATCATCATCGATATAAGAGACGACACCGGTCAACCGATTGCATTCGAGCGTGGGAAAGTGGTGCTGACACTTCATTTCCGTCAAGTCCGAGCGATTCCCTTTGTATAATGAAGGTGCCTTATCAATGCCTTTGCAGGTATACGCATGCAACGAGGACATGGGCTGGGGAACACACTCGGGAGCATCGTCAAACGTTCCTGCCCTTGGTGACGCGTGGGGTCAATGCAATCGGCAAACAAGCGGTACGCAGTGGACTGCAAGTCGCGGGTGATGTCTTGGGCGGTGCGGCACCCAAAGAAGCACTGAAACGCCGAGCCAAAGAAGCAGGAGGCGTCTTGGTCACCAAAGCACAACGCACCGTAGGGAATAAAAGACCTGCACCACTGAGACCACGCACCAGTCGACGACCGACGCAGCGACGACACACATCGAAGACCCAGGATATCTTTTCTTAAAGATGGCTTTCATCCATGCCGAGTCCTGTCCTTCTACCAACAGTGAATTTGATTTATGGACCGTCCCACCTACTCAGACTAGTGCCGAAGAGGGTCAATGGGTGGAACATCTGCCCCTTTTCAGCATTACAGCCACAGGCCCCATTGAATTCACCATCACCAAGGCTGATACGACCTACCTGGATTTAGCACATACGTACCTGTACGTGAAAGCCAAGATCACCAATAAAGATGGGTCAGTCCTCAAAGAAGATGCACCCGTGGGTCCAGTGAATCTCTGGCTTCATTCGCTATTCCAGCAAGTGGATATATCGCTCAGTGATAAACTGGTGAGCGCCTCAACGAACACGTACCCGTACCGAGCCTACATCGAAACACTGTTATCCTACGGACGTGACACTAAAAAGTCGTATTTGACAGCCCCGTTGTTCTACCGAGATACCCCAGGCAACATGGAGGCGAGTCCCGATAATGACGGCTATACGGAGAGAATGGGTTTCACAGCAGAGAGTCACTCGGTCGATATGATGGAACGCCTGCATGCGGATTTATTCATGCAGGACCGATACCTCTTGAACGGCGTACCTGTCAAAATACGACTAGTGCGCGCAACACCTGCGTTTGCTTTGATGGCCCCCAATGATGACCTCGAGTATAACATTGTCCTCCAAGAGGCCAGTCTGTTTGTACGCAAAGTGAAACCGAGCCCAGGTGTACAGTTGGGGCACATCAGAGCCTTGGAGAAAAAACCAGCCCAGTATCCGATTCGACGAGTACAGACCAAGGTGTTTTCCGTCCCTAAAGGCAATATGATTGTCAATCAAGAAAACCTGTTCCTGGGAGATTTGCCCAAGCGTTTAACCCTAGCCTGTGTGGAGATCGTCAGTTATAATGGGACTATCTCGAGGAATCCGTTCAATCTAAAAGCGTTCGACATCAATTTCGTGGCCCTGCATGTGGACGGACAACAAGTACCGGCACGGCCCTTACAACATAATTTCGGAACGGACAATTACATCCGGAGCTATCTGAACCTCTTCGCAGCAACTGCCCAAATCAACCAAGACGAAGGAAATACGATCAGTAGGGACGATTTCGGCAAAGGGTACACCTTGTTCTGTTTCGATCTCACGCCCACCTTAGACAACGATCATCAACTGAGTCTCGTCAAGAAAGGCAACTTACGCTTGGAACTGCATTTCGGGACACATTTACCGCGAACCATCAATGTGATTTGCTACGCTGAGTTCGACAACATTATTCAAATCGATAAAAGCCGTAACGTCCTGTGTGACTTTGCCACTCAACATGGATACAGAGCAGATTACCACCGTGCTGGAGAATGATCGGTGGACACGGACGGTCTTTCAAGGGGTGTTTGCCCGAGATGTGTTCCCATTAGACCGTGTGTACCCTGCTGCTTACGTCCTGAATACAGACCCGATGGATCGGCCCGGTCAACACTGGGTGGCCGTGTACTTGACAGAAGAGCAGGGCGAATATTTTGATCCGTACGGCCTACCACCCCTCCATCCCGATTTAACAGACTTCATGGATCAAGGCACAGAGACGTGGTGTTGGAATACTAAAACGTTACAAAGCCTGGACAGTATGGTGTGCGGACAATATTGCTTGTTCTACCTGTACCATCGATGGCGGGGGACATTCCATGCAGACGATTGTCCACATGTTTGACGAGTACCCCAAGGCCGAGGACCGAGATGTACTCGTATATGACTGGGCCGCCGATCATTTCAATGTACAAGTCCCGTTCTGGGCTTAAGTTCTTTCAATGTACAAGCCCCCTGTGCTGGGCTTAAGTTCTTTCAATGTTCAAGCCCCCTGTTCTGGGCTTCAGTTCTTTCAATGTACAAGCCCCCCTGTTCTGGGCTTCAGTTTTTTCACGTGGTTGTTCTCACGTTGTTCACTGAATGAAAAATGAGATCTCAATACCCTGTCTTGTGTGTTTTCTGTGTGAATGCATGAATGCCCGATGTGGGACGTGGGGATTCAGTCAATGAATAGCCAATCAGTGGTGGCCAAATGTAACCCATCAATACCCAGAAAACCAACTTAGGCGTTAAGGCCTTGCTATAACCTGCACGGAGCATGGTTAGTACGAATTTTGCGGTGTTGTTGTTCAATAAAAAACTTCATGAAAACCCAAGTGAAGTTCGAATATTTATTAAGGTGAACAAGTGAACAGGAGTGAGTGAGTGAATAGGGTTTAACGTCGCTTTCAACATTTTTTCAGCTATATCACGACGGGGAAGGGAAGGGAAGGGAGGGGAGGGGGAGGGGAAGGGGAACCTACTTGTAACAGAGCAGATCTAATGCTGCCATTTTATAGTGCTGTCCCACTGAAATATCATGCTGTAGGCAGACATGACACCCCACTCAGTCATATTATACTGACACCGAGCGAACCAGTCCTTGTTCTATCCTCTTAATGCTGAACGTAAGCGAGGAAGCAACAAGTTCCATTTTTCAAGTCTTAGGTATGACCCGGCCTGGGATCGAACCCAGAACCGAACAATTGAACAAGAATGTATATACAAGTATGTATAAGTGTGTAAGGTGAACAAGTATATAAGACTGGTGCAAACAAGAATTAAGGTGAACACGTATGTATATAGAGACAAGTCACAGTGGAGTATAGATCACGGACCAAGTCATCGAACTGACGTATATAGAGTACTCATTCAAAAGAATGAAGTTCACAACATATTCATGGTGTAATGTATGTAGAGAGTAATTCGAGTTAGAGTCCAAATATCTATGTCCATTAGAGTTCATAGAGTTCACAAGTCCGGGTATACCGTCATCGGTTACAGACAATATATGTAGTATCTACAAGTACAGGTACGTCGTACGGACTCCATTGGGAAGAACTTTCCGTTTCGGATAGAAAAATGTGAATGCATCCCGTTGCTGGATGTATGTTCGCATCTGGTGGTCGACGACCCGGAAACCTCGGTTAGTGCCACTAGCACTGGCCTGGCTTTTGAGCACGTCCAGGTAGAGGGCTTTGTCGATGGCAGGGTCACGCCGGTTGACGCCTTTGCAACTAAACTTGTTGTTTCCATCTCCACCGTAAAAATAGTATGTTTTGGACGACAAGGCGATCATGGCATCTCCACTCCACTCTAACTTAAACAGGCCCGGCGTCCGCTTGTCGTACTGGTAATGATCGCCACTGGTCCCGTTCCGCCTCATATTGTGCGCGTAATTCAGGTTTGACGCGTGACTCCCAATCCGCATTAGAGACGGCCATATAGGCAGTCTGTATCCATCTCCATGAGTTGCCAGTCTGATGGATTGAAATACACACCCATGAAATCATATAAAAATTGCAGCATCCTCTACTTGGCCACCTGGTATACCATACATCCAATTTGGAGCGGAAGGTTGTAACGAATGACCCTTCTGGCTGAACTGATTTCATACGTATCGTGATCGATGACCTCGACGGACCGAAACAGGGGCGAGTTGATCTTTTTGCGCGCTTGTGGGTTAGTACAGATATTCACGTTCATGTGCTTGTCTTGATTGGTCACCGTTTTTCCATAGTAACCATTGCCCGTGAGTTTCGACGATTCCCCGATGATGGCCTTACTAGGATCTGTATCGCCTTGACGACGGGCAGACGTGACGGTGTGGGAATTCCGCACAAAACAGGCGTTGGGTATATACTGTATCACTTGGTAGACTCGCGTCACCTCGAGGCCGTGGCTCATGTACCATTGTAGTAGCGGGGTATCCAGCAAGCTTTTTTCCGCCCACATGCTCCCAATCAGCATCCGACGAGGTTGTTTCAGTACGTCATGTTCTTCAGCAAAGGCGCCCATGGTCTCTCCAATGTCAGCCCGACTCACCAGCGTGTTCTTGAAAATAGGCGGGCACTGGGAGAATCGTGGCTTGAGATTGTCGGGAACATGGAGGTCGCATTCTACAAATCCGTAGAGGTCCCCGGAACGAACGGCGTCAAAAATCTGTGGCAGGGTCAGGAGTGGTCGGCGACTGAGGGGGTACTCGCGTGCTTTAAGGAAGTCGCGTAAGTGTGGGAGGGCCTGGAACATGGTGTGAAATTCACATTCCCACAGCTCGATAAGATCGTACCCCAACTCTTTGATGTAATCCCCATTCTCCACCACTTCTGCCCGCAGTTCTTCTACCGATTTCCCACGTCGTTCGTTGAAACGTCCAGCGCTGAAAAGACATTGGTGGGCGTACCAATAGCATCCATAAAACTGGAATACGGTCGGTGTTGCTTGTACAAGGGCAAACCAATCGACGGGGAGTCGGCGATCTCCTACCCGCTTCTCTGTGGCGTTGGTTTGATGTCGTATATAAATTCCCCGTCGATCGGCTTCCCAGTCCAACCACTGGTCAGCGAGGTGTTTGTACGGCGTATGTCGAGGTGTGAAATGCCGAACGTCCGCCAATCAGCGCGTATAATGACCACTGGGCATGGGTTGGTCGAGGGACCACAGATACAGGGCATTGGCATCAAATCCAACGATTTTGGCACAGGGTTTCCCATCTGCAAGAGTGGTGACGTCTTTCTCGTGGTAGCGATGAAAAATAAGGCTGGGCCCACCGACGATGTTCTGCTTTAAACAATCATACATATCCTCGTCTTTTTGTTGAATGAGTGAAAAATACGTAGGACAAACTTGAAAGAGATGGCGAAGCGCAAGACCCGGTAAACTCAAGCACTCCTTGAATATGTCGACGTGCATTTGATGCCGGAACAGCTGAACCATTTTCTCGGCCGCTTCGAGGAAGAGAACGACATCTAAGTCGTTGTACCATATGAGGAAATCTCGCAAGGTCTGCATGTGTTGGCCGTTCCATACCTGCTGTAGTTCCCGGTACGTTTCTTCCGAACATTCCACCTGCTTTAAATCGTCAAAGGAAGCGTCCCGGGGTGGCAACTGTGTTTCCTCCAAGCGGTCGAGCGTCGACATATAGGTGTAAAGGAACCTCCCTTTGGTTTGTGCACAGTCATAGGCCTTCACCCACTGATCATAGCTATAATTGGGAGCTAAGTAGTTGCGTACATCCAGGAAATGGAGTGATGTGGTGGTGAGGGCCATATGATTATTGATCTTTTTGATGACGGACTTGATGGAATTGGACTGGGCCAAGTAAGGGTAGAGAAATTCCTTCACCATGTTGAGATCGTATCGGCCCGAATTGAAGCCGAGGATGGGTAACTGGCCCAGGTATTGTAGGAAGCGGGCTTTCAATTTCTCCGCATAAAGCTTAGGTAAAGGTACATCCTGCGGCTGAATGTTACCCGTCTTCTCGGTCTCCGACTGCGACTCCGACTCTTCATCGTCGCTGAACGATACACCGGGTGTAGGCATCCGATCGTCGAGTTGGTCCAGTACGTCCTCGAACTTGGACACCAATAATTCTGTACTGGCCGCACTGACTTCCTCTAAATACTACATCATTCGGGTAATCAACTCATGGGAGTCGCCGGTGGACACGAAACAGACGGGAGCAGCGTCATAGCCGGGCACGTTGGTGGAAATGCTGACACTCAGAGGGATATGGTGCTGCGTCCACTGCGTTTTGGCTGACGTAGCGTCCATCGGCTCCAAAATCGCCTCGAAATCGTAACATGCCCGGTATGGAAAATAGCGGTCCTCTTCCGGTATCACAATCCCTTCATCAGCCAGTTCCTCGAAAATAGTAGGCGTGTTATGGTACACACCGCCAGGAAATTTTCGTTTCACAGTGTTGTCACAAGTCTTCTCGTGGAAGTGTAGGTTGTTGGAACGGTCAAACACCCGATGGCATCGAGAACAACTGTAAGACTGGGTGTACAGGCTCATATCGTAGATCAGGGAAAAATGATTCACCCCGCCGTCGTCGAAGACATTGACTTTCATGGTGGATGCATACCGTTCTGTTGAGCGATGAACCAATTCAGCCACAAATGTATCCTCCTCCGTAGTAAACGATACACAAAGATATTCACGTTGAACAGTGATTCCACGACATCCAAATACTTGAACGTACACCACGGAACTGCCGAGCGTCCATGTCTTGTTCCTCTAGATATTCTTTCCAATAGCCATTGGCCACTTTGTCACAAGCCAGGGGCTGACACTGGTCCAAATGAACGGCCAAACACCGAAACAGACATTTTCGGTCTTTGTAGGGGCCATGTGCGCCTCCCGTTAACGCATACAGTCCTTTTCGACGGAGCAGCCAAGGTGAAAGAATGACAGGAGCACCGATGGGAAGATCTCTCAATTTGGTCACGAAAAATGTTACGTTGGTGACCATTTCCACAGTCCATTTGGTGTTGGGACGTTACAACCGGGCCCATTCCAAGGGATCCAACGTATTGAGTTGCTCGACGAGTGGTTCCAGTGACGCACGATTGGTGATAGTGAACGGCTGGTCAAACATTATTGCTGGGATAGAAATACTGTAACTGGTCCGTCTGTTTGTGTCGTAGAATATAGCCGAATGTCAGATTCAACTTGAAAGCTGTAACCTGGTCTGTAAAAATGCTCTTGGCATAGGTAGGAAGATACGTGAGATCCTGTAGTCGGAAATTATACAAGTCCAGTATGGGCCGATGACGGTGGAAACAACGGCGGATGGTGTTCCAGTGACGGCGATAAATTTCCCTCACATGGTGGTCTTCGGGCAAGGCGCCAGCTGGAGGCGAAGCTGGATCCTCAGGAAAGTCTTGTTCTCCTCTCACATTGTCACGTCTCAGAGGAGACCTTGAACGTTCACGTCGTCTCATCCTGGCCAGGTAGGCTCAGGCAGGCAGGAACTGGTCAGACAGGCAGGTCAGCTAGGCTCAGATAGGCAGAAAATCCCGGTATCGAATGAAGCAATGCCATGAAACTCTCGACTTTCTATACACCTCCATAGAAGTCCCCGGATGCACGCACGGACGGCGTCGAAAGCACACTGTGGGGACCCCAAGTCGTCGGCCCGTCTCGGCCAGACAGACAAAATTGTGTTTCTTCGCGATGTTCGAAGCCGCCTAAATTTTCAATACACGTGAGTTGATGTGTAAAACCACTTTAAACTTAACCCTTGGCAGGTTATACTATTTTCCTGAAAAAAATCAGATCGCTAACTTATGGGGGACTGACATCTTTTTGTCATTTTCCTGGTTTCAAAGGGCGAATTTCACCTCATCATGGTGTTAAAAGCTCGGTAAATTTGAAATAAATTCGCCTACGTCTCTAAAAACATTGTACGCGTCTTCCCGAGAAAGTGATTATGTGATCCTGAAAAATTTACGAAGTTTATCCACGGGGAAGTGTGATTTTTTATCGTTCAAACCCTCTACCGTTAACACAGTCCATTGACGCCATACAGCTATGGCTGAGGTGGCCCTCCGCAGTTTCGTAGTAATGGCCCCTCTCTAATTTCATAATACGATAGACTGCCCTTGTTCTGCTACATCATAATTCTTCTTGTCTTCTTAATAGCTTATATCTATAATGCCATCCTATTCGGCATTATCAATGCTGCAAACGAGTACGTACAAATCGAGTGCTGGCTTCGTCTACACGCTGATCGGGATCATGGAGTAAAGTTTGTCCTGCCTCAGTTATGCCCCTTGGGTGTGCCTAAAAATCGGGACTCATTTACGGGAAGAAAATCTGACAAAAAACGGGCAGGTTGACACCCACTTTTGTTTGCCTTTTTAAGTTGAGACCGGACCAGGGAACGTGAGTAAGAAGTTTAATTGAAATCGCTCTTACAGATTTTTCTGGAAATTGAGCCGAATTTGACCATTTTTCGACATTTTTAAGGGGTTTTCTAGGAAAAATGAAGCAGGCATGGAGGAGAATGTTCGAGTTAAATTTTTCTATAACATAGCAGTGTTATATCTTAAAATAATAGTTTCATCAGGCTCTTTCAGAAAATATATACATATAAGTGATTTGGGTTGAAGGTTTTGCGACAACTGGTGGCCGAAAAACGGACCCATAGTCTATTCCATGCCGAATAAAAGAATCTCCGGAGTGCACCCTGAGGCCGTCCGGATAAACGCGCGGACGGCGTCGAAAGCACACCGTGGGGACCCCAAGTCGTCGGCCCGTCTCGGCCAGACAGACAAAATTGTATTTCTTCGCGATGTTCGAAGCCGCCTAAATATTCAATACACGAGAGTTGATGTGTAAAACCACTTTAAACTTAACCCTTGGCAGGTTATACTATTTTCCTGAAAAAAATCAGATCGCTAACTTATGGGGGACTGACATTTTTTGTCATTTTCCTGGTTTCAAAGGGCGAATTTCACCTCATCATGGTGTTAAAAGCTCGGTAAATTTGAAATAAATTCGCCTACGTCTCTAAAAACATTGTACGCGTCTTCTAAAGAAGGTGATTATGTGATCCTGAAAAATTTACGGAGTTTATCCACGGGGAAGTGTGAATTTTTACCGTGCAAACCCTCTACCGTTAACACAGTCCATTGACGCCATACAGCTATGGCCGAGGCCGTCCGGATAAACGCGCGGACGGCGTCGAAAGCACACCGTAGGGACCCCAAGTCGTCGGCCCGTCTCAGCCAGACAGACAAAATTGTGTTTCTTCGCGATGTTCGAAGCCGCCTAAATTTTCAATTCACGAGAGTTGATGTGTAAAACCACTTTAAACTTAACCCTTGGCAGGATATACTATTTTCCTGAAAAAAATCAGATCGCTAACTTATGGGGGACTGACATTTTTTTGGTCATATTCCTGGTTTCAAAGAGCGAATTTCACCTCATCATGGTGTTAAAAGCTCGGTAAATTTGAAATAAATTCGCTTACGTCTCTAAAAACATTGTACGCGTCTTCCTAAGAAGGTGATTATGTGATCCTGAAAAATTTACGAAGTTTATCCACGGGAAAGTGTGAATTTTTACCGTTCAAACCCTCTACCGTTAAAACACAGTCCATTGACGCCATACAGCTATGGTCGAGGCCGTCCGGATAAACGCGCGGACGTCAAGTACCCGGATGGACGCGCGGACGTGAAGTCCCCGGATGGACGCGCGGACCGCATCGAAAGCCTACCGTGGGGACCCCAAGTCCCCGAGGCATGGAAAAACCCGGTGCTTATCGATTGGCTGATTGTTCGACCGCTCAATGGTTCTTTTTCTCGACCGCTGATTGGTCCAAATGGAACTGCCCATCCTTTCCAGGTTAATCTAGAATCCCACCAAGCTCGTAAATGACCTCCACATCACCTTGAGCTGGTGGCGCCCCCTGGCGGATGCAAGAGTTACCTCCCCCGGCAAAAAGTAAGTTTAAATGCTTAGACTATATTACTGCCCTCTGTGATGAAACTCGTTCAATGCAGCCTTCAAGATCGCGCCCTTCTCGTCGTCCATGCTTTCTTTGAAGAGATATCGTCATAGCATTGTGTTCACAGCATTGGGCTCAGGCATGTCTTATCCTAAAAAAGGGTTTGGGTTGCACCGTCACGGTTTGGTGACGAGAGTATTCCGGGGCTGGTGATATGAACGGGACTCGCTGTATAGGGGCTGCGCTACGGGGGCGTCGAGGTGTTCAACACCTTGTGGATTCGGTAGATGGTATGAGGGGCGCTGATTCTCTCTCTGACTTTGTTGTGGACCCTCTGCGAGTAACAGGTGGGTCATCAATCGGCGATCTACGGGGGTATGAGCTTTAAATCCACGAACACGACGCATTGAAACGCCTGCTCTGGAAATAAATTTGACTCGAACATGTAGGGTTGCGACCTGTCGATGGGATTAGTATTGGTAAACAATATGAAATATTGGTATTGGCAGTTCAAGGCAATATATCTGGACGCCTTCCGTTGGGAAAAGAGATTCTGTGTCAAATAAATCACAGATTCCGATGAATGAATCCTTTGATGGACAGGTCGGTGATGTGTGAATTGTCCGTGGCCGCACCCATTAGATCATTCCGTACCACCAAATTAGTCTGCTCGTGGTCGAAGTCATAGTTTGATCGATATCGTGAGGAGTGCCTGTTCATAATCTTTAACCATGTAGTCTGGCGGGCTGACTTTAGCACCAGAGAGCATAGCTGCTGTGATGACCCAGGACGTCTTTCCACACACCGTCGGGCCGCTGAACGTCGTCGCATAGGGATGTAGTACTCCACATGGTGGACCCACAGGTGGTGGACTTGGTTGGTTTTAGAGTGAAAGTTTTTGGGCATGTTATCCTGGCGATAGAAGGTTCTCTAACAGAACGTACACATACTCGACATGGTTCCCGTTCAATCCATATCAGCCTGAACTGAAAGTGGCTGTTCTGATCCGTTAGCGTAATAGTACCCTGATGAACGCCAACTGCATTCCATTACCCATATCCAACGTAGTCACTTGACCCCAAGATTACAACCAACACACACACTTGCAAACCGAACTTGGCTTTCTCTACTACTGGCTGTACTGACATTAGATATTTATTTCCTAATTAATTATTCAGTTTTGACTTTAGCCTGAAATCGAGACATATTCCATGAACACGATTGTGAATTCGCTGAAATTCAGGAAGTTGTCACTGACTTTCACGTTGAAATCTCTGAAAATGAGTTGTGGTAAATATGGCCTGATCATTCAGGAGAAACTCCCCGAATCAACTTAACTGTGTATGTCCCAAAACGTCATTTGCATGGTACACATGCACGTGGCAAGGTTACGGGTTAGGGACAGGGACACTCACGCACACAAGTGTAGAGGCTGTCCTTCCACATGGACCAAATCTGGCTTATCCACTCCAAAACTATGACGTTTTCTTCCATTTTGACCTCAAAATGTATTCGAGATGCCACACAAAGTTATCAATACGCACCATATCCTTTGGTCTAGGTCCCGTTTGCAATCTCTCTTTCCCACTTGAATTCTTGCGATTCCCCCCCCCCCACAACAAACGGGTGCTTTGTCAACGGGTGACTCCCGGTGTACATTTGTGCATTCCCGCCTACATCTACAGCATAGGGCAGATTTCTTAGCTATTCCTGGTGTGAATATTGGGTAAATATTCAGATAGATCGGCCTCTCACAGAAAGGCAAATTAGTTATTTGCGCCTCGGCTATCAGTATTTTTCCGAAGCGTTTCAGCTCATGTTGACGATTTCGAAGATAATTTCACGTCCCGGTACCGGTTTAATTCGCCAGTTCTTGTTTATCTTCTCACATTCCGATTGATTGAACGTCCTCTGAAACCTCATAAAATTAAGTCAAATCTTACATACGCTCCTTAAATCAGCGTCGCCCCTTAAACCAGCGTCGCCCCTTGAATCAGCGTCGCCCCTTAAATCAGCGTCGCCCCTACCGCTGATTTGAGGCGGCCATCTTGGATTTCCCGATGAAACATTGTTATCGCGATTTCTCAGGAAGTACTGCATGGATATTTCTCAAATTTGGTACACAGGTTCCCCTTGGGGTCTAGTTGTGCAAGATACCTTTTGTTGTCTGATTCTAAAATCCAATATGGCCACCAGGTGGCCATCTTGGATTTCCCGATGAAATATTGTTATCGCGATTTCTCAGGAAGTACTAAATAGATCTTTCTCAAATTTGGTACACAGGTTCCCCATGGGATCTAGTTTTACAAGATACCTTTTTCGGTCCGATTCGGAAATCCAATATGGCCACTAGATGGCCATCATGGATTTCCACATGAAACTCTGTTATCGAGATCTCTCAGGAACCACTGAATGGATCTTTCACAAATTTGGTACACAGGTTCCCCTTGGGGTCTAGCTGTGCAAGATACCTTTTCTGCTCTGATTCGAAAATCCAATATGGCCACCAGGCGGCCATCTTGGATTTCCCTATGAAACTTTGTTATCGTGATTTCTCAGGAACTACTAAATGGATCTTTCTCAAATTTGGTACACAGGTTCCCCATTGGATCTAGTTGTACAAGATACCTTTTTCGGTCCGATTCGAAAATCCAATATGGCCATCATGGATTTCCCCTTGAAACTTTGTTATCGCGATCCCTCAGAAACCACTGCATGGATCTTTCTCAAATTTGGTACATAGCTTCCCCTTGGGATATAGTTGTGCAAGATACCTTTTGTGATTTGAGTCAAAAATCCAATATGGCATCTTGGACTTCCCCATGAAACGTTATCGCGATTTCTCAGGAACTGCTGCATTGATCTTTCTCAAATTTGATACACATGATCCCCTTGAGGTCTGGTTGTGCAAGATACCTTTTCTGGTCTGATTCGAGAATCCAATATGGGCACCAGGCGGCCATCTTGAATTTCCCCATGAAATTTTGTTATCGTGAATTCTCAGGAAATTACTGCATGGATTTTTTGTAAAATTGGGTACACGGGTTCCCCTTGTGGTCCAGTTGTGCAAGATACCTTTTGTGGTCCATTTCGAAAATGCAATATGGCCGCATCTTGAATGTCCCATGAAACTTTGTTAGCATGAAATCTCAGGAAATTAGTGCATGGATCATTTAGTGTTCAGGGGAGACAACACAAGTTAGAAACTCATCTATTGCAGTTCTTTAGTAAACAATTGTTTTTTACAGCTACTTTCTCCAATTACAGCAAGATGAGCTACAGTGCCGTGGCACTATCTTTTCAGTCATGATACGACGGTTCCTACATGTGCCAGAACACGAAGAGTGTCCACAGTTCCTATTATCCTGGACACTGATCTGTGCAGCACCCGGTACTTGGTATTGTAAATACGATAACACGCTAGTGGGGGAAATAACCCGTAATTCCGATTATAATGCAATAATATATGAGTAATGTATCTGTGAACTATTTCGTCATTATAACAGTCCATTTACCAAAACGACGCCGCCGTGCCACGGTGGAAGCTGCTGTGCTGTGGGTGTACGACGTCTCGCCGTACGTCGTCATAAGGGTCTACTATCGATGATAAGTCGTCATCAGTAAATAACGAGCAGGAGAGCTCGTGACGTTCCTATCATATCGTACTGCTGAAGACATTCGTGCACAGTACATTACGAGTGAGAGAGCTCGGCACGAATTCCTACACCTGGACATCTTACTGCTGTAGGCTTAAAGTAATAAAGAAAGGGCATATGAGGGTAACGTGAGGGCGTGCGCAGGGGATATTGTCGCGACCAGGCGATACTACGACCACACATACCATTGATGATTAACAGCGCTTAGGAATTCATCTGGGGGTCGTTTACCAAGACACGGTGATGACCAGAGATTTCATACTTCCCGGCGTACTACCGAAGACCGGAGGGAACCACCAGACGACGAGCTTGGCCACTGGAGATAGTCCGTCTACACGAGACTGTTCCCGGGACATATTCTTCGCGTCTTAGATAGGGACTTTGTAAATATTTGTACACATTATATTCCTTTCTCTTAAGGGTAAAGGTAATGTATAACTTGTAGAGCAGGGATCTTTATTTCAGGATTTGTACGTTTCGCGACAATAAATCCTGTATCTCCAGTATACATTTACTGGAACATATGTTCATTGTTTAATTTTATTAATCAGCTTCGGTTGTCTCTACAGGTCTTCCTATCTCACCTTCTCAATCCAGACAAGTCAAGTAGACGAGTTGTATCGAACCTCTCTCGTTGGCCAGGATCAGTGCACGAGACTGGTCAATACAGTCTGACAATTTGTTTCTGGTGTCACTTCAGGCCACTGCACCCATACATCTCATTACTACTGGAACATTTATATCGATCGAGCGTTTCAACTCGTCGCAGCGGCGAGATTAACCAACGTCTGGGAAACGAGGAAAAGGAGGCCACTTCTGGAGACATTTTCAACCATTGCAACCATTAGTTTAACTGACGAATTCGACGATGAGCTCCAAGGACCGAAGACCCGGCGGAAGTTTCCTGAGATGCCGACCTCCCAAAGACGAGAAAACTCGGGGTGAGGCATAGGATCCCGACAAGTTAGCAACGGGGATGACTGTATTATTAGCAACGCCGTCCTATCTGACTCCACGATCACCGCCAGGGATGTCTACTGAGGCTAGAGAAGATAGACGGGACGACAGTGATCTATCTTGAATCAGATAATTTCTAAGTTCGGAGAGAAAAGATGGAAGACTGTACGGTAAGACGCAGTTCCAACGGACAGGCCCGCTGAAAGCTGTAGAATAGATCATACACCTTATGCACATCTCCGACCTGAATCTATGACCCATGAATAAACGCTGTCGAAGTGAGGACGAAATCAGCCGACTTCAGTAAAATGGAGTCAGGCACTGCAAACGTCAACTCCAGCGATGAAAACCAGGAAACTCACGCCAACGATGGTTGAAACGGCCACGTACGATGGTACCACGTCGTGGAATGACTATCTGACCCATTTTGGCCACTGTGCGGTCATAAATGGGTGGACATTTAAGCAACGAGGCCAATACATGGCCGTGGCGTTACGGGGTTCTGCGCAACAGTGGTACTGAACAACAACTATCCTTAGGTCACAGTCAGGGAGTACAGACTAAAACAAGCCTTGGAGAAGCGGATCGCCCCGCCGAATGAAACGGATCTCTACAAATCGCAGCTGAAGGCAAGATACCGAGAGAAGAGGGAAGACCTCCCAGCACTGACTCTGTCGTTAAAGATCGGTTCTTAGAAGGCATTGGAGATGGTCTGAGGCTTTAAGTCTGGCAAACGCCGTTGATGCCACAGTACATTCGGCTGTGAAAGTGGAGGCGTTTAATGCGTCGCAGAGACGAAATCCTTGGCCGACAGTGAAGTGTACCGCCCTCGCGAAAGATGATGACTTCTTCACTTCATCCGGAGACGAAGATACAACCGACGACGATTTACGAAGGGAGATGAGGAACTCTGTGAGAAGATTATTCGAGAGAAACCGCCACAGCAGCGCCAAAAGCGACGACCGCCAGGGTGGGGTCGCGGGCGCGTCCAACCGAGACGTTATGATGGCAGGGAACGGAATTCCGGTTGCTGAACATATGGTCACTGTATATATATGCTATATACACTGGTCGCCGATATATTAATGTCAGAAGCCATAACACATTCTTTATCTCTGCTACATACAAGGGATATAATTCGTGGGATGTTTCTTTGTTTATAGAGTTGCTTGCATTTCTCATTAATAATATATATGCGAAATTTAGCAGCACGATATATCAACAGCATATAGGTATTGCAATTATGCACCCATCCGACTGGTCTATATCTGTTCTCCTGTGAGTACGACTATATGTAGGCGCTTTCAAAAACGGATAAATTCGAAGCCTGTTACTTCTCATTTACCAAACGCTATATAGATGATCTTCTCGCTGTGGATAATCGCTATAAAAATGACGCACTGAACGATATATATCCACCTTCACTGGATTTGAATGGAACTATAGATAGCACAAATGGCACATCATATTTGTACCTATATCTCTCTAAAAAAAATGAAGCAGACATTCTCTCTCGTCGACTTTACGACAAAAGGGATGATTACAATTTCTCATGGTAAACTATCCCTTTCTGGACAGCAGTATTCAAGGGGGACCTGCATATGACTTATCTCGCCTAGTAGCATTTGATAGATCCTGTATTATATGCGACGATTTTAATCAAAGTGGCATAACATTAGTTTTTTTTTAAATTTGGCGATACATATCGCATGCTGATAGCAAAATACGAGCGTAGCGTGTAAGATCTTTTTTCGTTACGTTTCGTAACATGTGTCTAATTTAACCCGGGGCTAGGGTAACAATCAAAGCGTGACTGAGATAAATGATTCTCTGGATAACGACTGTAAAGAAAATCATATGGACTAAGAGTACTGATCAGCGGTACGGATTTGATATTTTTGGAGCATCATGATTACAAGCGTCTAGTCCGTCATTCATAATCCAGCCGTCGTCCATTAGAGAATATCCGCGTCCATAATCCAAAGACCTATTCCATTTTCCATATAACGGTATTAGCACCAAATTCAAAAAGACAATCATAGTATACATAAACATAGGCTTGTTTCCTGCAAGAGAGAAGCGGTCAACAGTTTCAATGATGCCGGCAAGACATCATGATGTTCCAAAAATATCAAATCCGTATCGCTGATCAGTATTCTTAATCCATAATATTCGTTGTAAGTCGTCATCTAAAGAATGATGTATCTCAGTCACGCTTTGATTGTGACTGTTCATATGAGTACCATGAGAATCTTGAAGTACATGGGTTCATACGGCCCCTAGCCCCGGGTTAAGCGCAATTAGACACAAGTTACGAAACGTAGTGCCATAGATCTTGCACGCTACGTTCGTATTTTGCTATCAGCATGCGATATGTATCGCCAAATTTGAGAAACTTTGAGTGTAGGCGCTTGGTCTTGCACGCATTAATGAAAACTGTTGACCACATCTATCTTGCAGAAAGATATATGAAATAGGTCTTTTAATTAAGGATGCGGAGCATCTTCATTGGACGATGACTGATCGATAAAGAATGACAGACCAGACGCTCGTAACTACACAGCTAACTGTCCAGAATTGGTTAAATCAGGAAATTCTCACCCACCGCCACCGCGTTTGCCAAAATACATCAGCGTTGGGCTCGTGAAGAGAGAGAGAGAGAGAGAGAGAGAATTAAGGTTTAATGTCAGTCCACGACTTAAGCCGGCGTTTCGCAATCCATCTTCTCCATTCATTCGCATGGCTGACGGCACGCCGATGTCATTGAAAGGCGGGGCGGACTTCAAAATAAACATAGACGGAACTACATGCAGTGACTCCGACGATGGTGGTTGGAGAACTGATGGTAGATGCACTCCTGGGTTACGACTTCCTAGGCACTCATTGGGTTAAGTGAGGTGGCCGCTACGTCCAATGTAAAGTTGTGGGGAGCCGTAGCTGCTACCGAGTGGCCGTATCCGAGACCTTTACTATTCCAGCTGGAGCCGAGGCTGTGGTAACCGGGAAAGTCCGTGGTGCTCTGCCAGGTGAAGTCGGGATAATAGAGAACGAGCAAGACTTTGCCCGGAAGACTGGGGCGCTGGTAATTAGAAATCTGACTGAGGTTGATCGTTATCATGAAGTCACAGTGTGGTTCAAGAACGTGTCAACAAACCCAGCCGTGGTCCGGGCTGGAACACTCTGTGGTAGACTAACCGATGTTCAAGTGGTGAACGATCAAACCCAACGGGCCGTTGTACCTCCGCCCCAGAGTCAGACAGGCAGAATCCGCCGAACCAATCAATCGCTGCCCAGAACATTTAAAGGCCTTGATCCAGAGGTCTAGCAAAGGACCAGAGATCGACCAATCCTTAACAGTAGTAGTAGTTCGGCAGAGATGATAATGACACGAAGACTGACGACCCTGGTCCAGTTTCATACCAAGACTGGCAATGCACCACCAATCAGGATTCCCCCACAACGCCCCCCCCCCCATCACGTTCGGGAGATGATAAATGACCAGGAGGTCGAAGATATGCTACAGCGTCAGGCGGTCGAGCCACGCACCCGTAGTGCTTGTGCGGAAAAGGAACGAAAAGGTGTTATGTTGACTATAGGGCCTCGAACAAAGTCAATATAAAGATGCCTATCCGTTACCACGGATCGACGACTCTTCAGATGCTTTATTTGGCGCCTGTTGATAGAGTATGCACGATTTAATGTCTGAGTGCTGGCAGGTTGAAGTGGCCCCTAAAGATAGATTCAAGACTGCGTTTGGCACCAGACGGGGATAGTACCAGTTTCTGGTTATGCCATTCGGGCTCGGCAACGCCCCTGTAACCCATGAGCGATTATTGAAGGCTGCTTGGGCTGACAAGTGTCTAATGTATGTCGGTGAAATAATAGTGTTCGACAAGACATTTGAGGAGATGCTTCAGCGCCTGAAAGGAGTGTTCGAGAGGCTACAGCAACATGGCCTGGAACTTAAACCCTCAAAATGCGTTATTAGAGCCCGTCAGATACTGTAACTGGCATCGGCACCGACCCGGAAAAGATCAGTTCCGTGCGTGACTGGCGAACGCCGGTATCACTGACAGAGGTCCGAAGTAGCTACTTCATACTTTTTATACGGGACTTTTCTACTACTGCAACACCTGTGCGTAGATTGACTGAGAAGCAGACGGTTTTCCCGTGGGACGACACGGCACAACAGGACTTCGACACCCTGAAGCAAAAGTTGATGACAATACCAATATTACCAATGCCAGATTTCCAGAGTCCATTCGTCTTGGATACGGATGCCAGCAACTTTGGTGGGGCATTGCTGTCGCTGGTGACCAAAGACTGATATTCATCAGCATGCTCGAGCAACTACTGGGAAAAGTCTGTGACGTCAAACGCGGATTTATGACACCAAAGCTTTTCCGAGAAAGTTCAAACCAGGAGGCCAAGTCTACCTGTGCATATCCGCTACAAAACAGGGGGAAAACAGAAATTACAAGCGTCTAGTCCGTCATTCATAATCCAGCCGTCGTCCATTAGAGAATATCCGCGTCCATAATCCAAAGACCTATTCCATTTCCATATAACAGTATTAGCACCAAATTCAAAAAGACAAAGTATACATAAACATAGGCTTGTTTCCTGCAAGAGAGAAGCGGTCAACAGTTTTCAATGATGCCGGCAAGACATCATGATGTTCCCAAAATATCAAATCCGTATCGCTGATCAGTATTCTTAATCCATAATATTCGTTGTAAAGTCGTCATCTAAAGAATGATGTATCTCAGTCACGCTTTGATTGTGACTGTTCATATGAGTACCGTGAGGATCTTGAAGTACATGGGTTCATACGGCCCCTAACCCCGGGTTAAGCGGAATTAGACACAAGTTACGAAACGTAACGCCATAGATCTTGCACGCTACGCTCGTATTTTGCTATCGGCATGCGATATGTATCGCCAAATTTGAAAAAAAAACTTTGAGTGGAGGCGCTTGGTGGTATAGCCCTGTTTTATAAGTTTCTGCAACAATGTTTTGTGACGTTGATTAAAATCGTCACATTTAACACAGGATCTAGCAAATGCTACTAAGCGAGATATGTATACGCCATATGCAGGTCCCGCTGGAATATTACTGTCCAGAAAGGGATAGTTTACGATGTCGAAATTGTAATCATCTCTTTTGTCATAAAGTCGACGAGAGAGAATGCCCGCTTCATTTTTATAGAGGTAGATATCTAAATAAGATGTGCCTGTAGGGCTATCTGTAGTTTCCTTCAAATCCAGTGAAGGTGGATATATATCCTTCACTGCGTCATTTATATAGCGATTATCCACAGCGAGAAGATCGTCTATATAGCGTTTGGTGAATGAGAAGGAACGGGCTTTGAGTGGATCGGTTTTGAAAGCGCCAGCATATAGTCATATTCATAAGAGAACAGATACAGGTCAGCCAACAGGGGTGCACAATTAGTACCCATTGGAATACCTATATGCTGCTGATATATTGTGTCGCCAAATTTCACATAGATATTTTTAATGAGAAATTCAAGCAACTCTATAAACAAAGAAACATCCCATGAATGATATCTCTTGTATGTAGTCGAGCTAAAGAATGCTTTATGGCTTCCGACATTAATATATCTACGATCAGTTTTCTTGAACACAGATACTATTAATGAGATCGCTGAAGAAGACCTTACGTGGTACAGGAAGCCTTGATGAATGTTACGTATTGCATCGCTGATGAAGACGGAGATTTGCGGGTAGTTCATCACCACCGGTTGAAACCCTTTTATCCCAGGGAGATGTTTGCAACCGAGTCCCGCGAGACGTCTGACAATGACTTAGAGGTTGAATCTGAGGTGAACTCTGAACCCGAGGTCGCATTCCCATATACCATAGATCATCTGATAGTACCTCGATCTCAATCCTGGACTCCAGAGCCTCGTCTGACTAGGAGAGGAAGACAGGTACCATGGGTACGACGGTCAAGGAGGCTAACCGACTACGAGGTCATGCTGTAGTCCTTTTCTCCGTTGGCGTCGGTGGGCAGGAAGACTTCTCAGGGCACATACATGCTTGCATGATTACGTTATGACATTCCAGGATAGGGAGAGAGAGAGGGAGAGAATTAAGGTTTAAAATCGCTCTGGATCACGCACAATCCCAGGGTGGGGGAAATGCAAGCACCAGAAAAGGCAACATCGAGAAGCGACGATAGCTTGCCTCCATGTAGGCCGCGTAACAGCTAACAAACCGGACGGCGTAGCAGGCCGGTATAAGGATTGCCCTCCCGTGATTGGAGACACAATTTTCGTGCGGCCTGGCCTGGCTGAGTCAGTTGCCGGAACAGTGATTCTGCGTAACTGGACTTACGATTTATAGTTCTTTTCAACCCTATACCCGTGCAAGACGTTGGCCGAGCGCCACGACGGGGACGTTATGTTTTCGAAGGCCTGGGAAGTGTGACGAAACTGCGCTTCATCTAGTCTGTATTACAACACCATACACAGGAGACAGCGAAGTCTTCGTTGAGCGAAAATCATCGGTAATGTGGAAAACGAGACGAATTAGGACCTGAAACTTTCAACGTGGCAAGGTTAATTAGTTATTGATTGATTATCTACCTGATATCCAGTCAGCGAAGTGTAATTCTGTTGTTTTGGGTGACATTGTATTTTCACGAGCTGTTCAGCTTTCAAGGGCGCGCATCCAACTTCCTGGTATGCATATAAGCTCGTATAATTACGAATTCGTAGCAACTGAATAGAGAATATTGAAGGCAACACGCCGTGATACTGGGCTGGGGCGGATTACCGACAGGAAATACTGGTCGAAGTGTAACCGCACTGGTGCAGTACGATCGGTGAAGTTAAACTGCCGGATTAACTGCTAGCTTCGGGAATAGAGGTCCACAGTCAGCTCTTTACAGTGTTGACGTTTTTATATAAATCCTTTTAAGCTCTAAATTACTTCCACATGAGGCTAGTAGTTCACTCCGGTCCGCGGTGGATAGTTCTTATAGTGGGAAGGTTTTAAACACAGGGAAATATAACTTGTTGATCGACAGTAATTGCCCAGCAGACTAGATCATGGCATTTCATATCATATTCCGATCCGAGTTTGGCATGTGCCGTATTCCTCTGAATTGACAAGTGAATATCGTTCCATAGCAATCACACGTCCCCTACTAATTCTTACAGTGGTAAATTCACAGTGTATAACCCTGTCCGGCTGGGATTTATTTATGACGAGCTATCTGTGCCCATTTATGACGTGATCGTACCGAGTCGACACGTGTGCTGAGAGCATTTTACAATTTTCTGCGTGTTACACATCACTTTATGGAAGAAACTGAATGAGATAATGTTCTATATTTATTTTGGCAGATCCTGTGTCAAATTCAACTCCATATATCAACTCGTTTTCATCATAACCGTGTTCATGTTAGAAATTTATCAAAACTCTGTCGATTTTACAGTTTTGAAGTTGATTATTCTTGTGGTATAGGATTTCACATTTTGGTCTGTATAGTATAAAAAACTAGAATGGTAGTTAATCAAATATGACTGGTACAGAGGAGATAAATATAAGTATAAAGAGGCGAATATTTAGGAACAAGTGTTCATGTCCTGAAATGAGACTGTCCGTATTTTTGTCGAGGGGATTTTTTCGACTGTTCGAATTTTTGATGAGTTCCTGTGCGCATTTTTGGCGTGCATAGTAAAAAGCGAAGTGCGATTACTGTGCACATATACTATAGCAATGCCTAATCGGCACTGATACTAGTGTTCCTGTGTAGGGCCGAATGATGACTTTATTATTCCAGTGGGTTTCATATCTCAGAACCCACACTACGGCGCCATGATCCGTTTTATTTTCATGTTGTCTTATTAGTAGAGCAATATGGTGAAAATATTGTGCACTTCGAGGTAAAAGCACGAAACTTGGCATAGTAGTAGCCCATGAAGACCCGATCAATGTCTGATAAGGACCCACACAATTTTTTCCAACATGGCCGCCAAGTTCAAGATGGCCGCCATAATAATGGCCAAATACTGAAATTACCTTAGTTCATTGTTTGATTTGTGTCAGAAGCCTAAAACTTGGCATGATGCTAGCTATTGGTGTCTCCGTCATTTTCCTTTTAATGTTTCGGGGTGTTGACTAGGACTTGAGGGATGTCCACGTCATCTGTGATGTCATTGATGACGTCATCAGTAGGAGTAGTAGCCAAAGTGGGCATTTGAGGGGTGTGAAGGAAGGTGTCTGGAGTAGAGATGGTCCATCCGTGGTCCGAATGGGCCGTGTGGTGTGTCAACTTTAGCTCTCTGCATGTAGACGACGAATGGTATGGTATTTGTTGGAAGTCGCATTGTGCTACGCATGCGCAGTTGGGCAGTAGTAACGAAAGATGTCATTTTGAATGTGGGAAATGACATGTTTGGGCAGTCAAGGGACCCATATTTGATCCAAATGGATCGGTTGGGGTATCCTAGTGAAGCTTTCGTGGGGTTGAGTCACTGGCGTGTTTTTGATTGGAAGTCGCGCCAATCTGCGCATGGGCAGTTGAGGTGTAGTAAGTAAGTGGTCATTCTGGAGGTGCGCATGGGTATATTTGAGCGATTGAGGGACCATTCTTGGTCCGAATGCGTCGTGTGAGGTGTCAAAGTGAAGCCCTCGGTGTGTAGACCACGACTTGAGGGATGTCCACGTCGGTGAGGTCATCAGTAGGAGAAGTAGCCAAAGTGGGCATTTTGGGGGTGTGAAGAGAGGTTTTTGGGGGTAGAGATGGACCATCCGTGGTCCGAATGGACCGTGTTTGGTGTCATCCTGTAGCTGTCTGCATGTAGACAACGAATGGTATGGTTTTTGTTGAAAGTCGCATTGCGCTACGCATGCTCAGTTGGGCAGTAGTAACATCAATATGTCATTCAGGGCGTGCGTGTGAGTGTGTTTGAGCGATTGAAGGACCATTCTTGGTCCGAATGCGTCGTATGAGGTGTCATTGTTAAGTCCTTGGTGTGTAGACCACGTCATATGTGACATCATTGGTGATGTCATCAATAGGAGTAGTATCCAAAGTGGGCATTTTGGGCGTGTGAGGTGTTTGGAGTAGAGATGGACCATCCGTAGGTCAAATTGCCCGTGAGGCGTGCCCAATCCCCATCTTAAGGCATGGACGCACTAACGATGATGAGTGAGTGAGTGCGCGCGCGTGTGTGTGTGTATGTGTGTGTGTGTGTTTGTGTATGTGTGTGTGTGAACATCGTGCTTAGTTAGCCGTTTCTCTTTCGGAAGACATGGATGCTCTGAAGAGCCGTTCTTTTCTGTCGCTGGAAGACAGAACTGTCATAGCCACAGCGTCAGGGTCAATAGAACAAAGACCATTGCGAGGTCCACGAGCCGTCGCTGGTTCCGGCGTGAGCGCTCGTGGTCCATAGCCCGAACATCAAGGATGGCTTTCATAGTCCAGTATAGTGGTGGGTGATAGCATACCTCGCCAACGAGTCGAGGACCGCTTCTGTGAAATCTTCCAGGATCTGGCATCACCCTTCGTTGTCGTCGTCATCTGCAAACATGGACCGAACCACTGCTCAGTAACCCATGAGTGAGTCAACCACGGTCACATGCTGTAAAATGCGAGTGGCATAGGGATGGGTCTCCGTCATGGCTCTGCAACAGTTGGAATGGGGGTGTGGGGTCCAGAGGGACGTGTTTTATAGGCGATATCACATATGTGCGCTTATACGTAGCTCTACGAGTCCGTGATAAGTACTATTCTGATTGGTTAGTCAAATAAGAGAACAACAACAACAACAAGGATTACAGGTCAATCATTTTATTATCCCCTCCATCAGAGCGCACCCACGCTGGGGAAGCCGCTATGGGTGTGTTTACTATTCACTTATGTT
Organism: Hanleya hanleyi; assembly: GCA_036873755.1. Classification (NCBI taxonomy): domain Eukaryota; kingdom Metazoa; phylum Mollusca; class Polyplacophora; order Lepidopleurida; family Hanleyidae; genus Hanleya; species Hanleya hanleyi. The sequence continues at coordinate 48,141 of JAVTVY010011464.1, forward strand.
ATTGTCCGTGTCTTGGCCGCATAGTCAGCTGCTCTTCTCAAATCAGAAGTTAATTGTGCTGATCTCAGATGGCTGTTGTTCAATCAGAAACCGACCATGAGAATAAGTATTAGTATAAGTCATGGATGGAACACAAAATGGAACACAAACTGTGGATGTCTTTCGGATTGATGGGGCTCAACTGACTGTGGAGTCTGAAGACTCGACCGCAATGCTGACATTCATGGCTGGGTCCTCTTTGGACCGAACGTTGATGTCACCGTAAATTATCTGTACGACTAAATGACTTCCTGTAGATCGATCATGTATACTCGCCAACAGGATCTTGAAAAGTAGACTCAAGGATGGAGTCAAACGCCACGGCTTCCTCAACCCTCAAGCGTGCATATCCATGGATTACACTTTGGTGAGATCTCAACTGACTGTGTAGTCTGAAGTGGTGTCCACTGTCCCCACATTTGATGCCTGGATTTCTCATGGAGAAACCGTTCATGGCACTGTAAAATATCCTGGCGATTAAATGTATCCCCGCAGGTCTCGCATGTGTACTGGGCAGTAGCATCGTGGATGGTAGACTCATGGCGTTGTAAGTCGTGCAAGCGTGTAAAGGACTTGGAGCAACTGGTACACGAGAACATCATGACGTAAGGGGTTGAACGAATGACTGCTGAAAGAGTCAGAACGTTTGCTTTGATAGTGCGCTAGCTGGCGATCTATTTTTAGCACAACCGGTTTCGACGAAAATTCCGGTATACCGCCACGTTCATAAAGCTTTCCTACAAAAAAACTCCCCTACATTGTTCTCGCCACCAATCGGCGCATCGCCGTCCTGCCTGTCCACACTTGAATCGTGTGTGTGTGTGTGTGTGTGTGTGTGTGTGTGTGCGGGTGTGTGTGTACACGTATAAACCGTAAGATGAGGACCAAAGCTTGAATTCTTACTATGTTTCCGAGGACACCCCTTGAAAGACCATACGTGTCCCTGGGTCATTCTCCAGCACGGTGGTTATCTGGTCTGTATCCATGTTAGGTGGCAAAGTCACACAGGACGTTGTGCGCCTTGTCCACTTGAATGATGTTGCCAAACTCGGCGTAGCAGATGACGTTGACGGTGGTCACGAGGGCTCGTGCAAAGTGGATTTCCAACCGTAAGTTGCCTTGCTTGGCCAGGTCCAGCTGATGGTCGTTCTCTAAGGTGGGGGTCAGATCGAAACAGAACAACGTGTATCCGTTCGCGTAGTCCTCCCGACTGATCATATCCCCCTCGTCCTGGTTGATTTGACCGGTGGCTGTAAACAGGCTCTGATAGGCTCGAATGAAATTTCTGCGCCCAAAGTTCGGTGTTAAGGCCATGGCTGGCACCTGTTGTCCATCCACATGCAGGGCCACAAAATTGATGCCGAAATGTCTAAAGTCAAACGGATTCTCTGTGTAGGCTCCGCTGAAACTGGTATTTTCCACACAGGCCAGGATCAATCGCTTGGGTAGTTCCTCCAGGAACAGGTTTTCTTTGTTGGCGCTCATATTTTCAGCAGGCACAGAGAACACTTTGGTTTGTACACGTCGTATAGGGTACTGGGCTGGTTTTGTTTCCAAGGCTTTCATGTGTCCCAATTGAACGGCTGGATTCGGTTTCACTTTTCGGACATACAGGACTGCGTCTTGGATGACAATCTTATAGTCAGCTGCATGCCCGTCTACGTTAGTGGCCATCAAGGCGAAGGTCGGAGCGCCCGTATCAGTCGGATTTTGATGGGGATCTTGTTCAAGAGGTACCGGTCTTGCATGAACATGTCTGCGTGTAGTCGACCCATGAGATCCACCGAGGCGCCGTTCGCAGTGAAAGCCTTCCGTTTGTTATATCCTTCATTGTCCACCGTATCCATGTGCTCGGCTGTGTCCTGGTAGAATAAAGCGGCTGTCAGCTGAGATTTTTTAGCCTCTCGTCCATACGACAACAGTGTCTCGATGTAGGCTCGATAAGGGTACGTGTTGGTCGAGTCACTGATGAGTTTGTCGCTGAGAAAAATATCCACCTGTTGAAACATCGAGTGCAGCCAGAGAATCGTCGGGCCCACCGTTGCAGCTTGGATGATTCTGGAGCCATCCCCATTGACGACCTTGGCTTTCACATACAAGTATGTATGGGCTAAATCCACATAGGCCGTATCTGCATTACTGATGGTGAACTCGATGGGTCCTGTTTCGTTGATGCTGGAGAGCGGGAGATGCTCCACCCATAATCCTTGTTCGGCACTGGTCTGTGTGGGCGGGACGGTCCACAAATCAAATTCACTGTTGGTGGAGAGGCAGGACTCTGCGTGGATCAAGGACATGTTTAAGAAAAGATATCCTGGGTCTTCGATGTGCGTCGTCGCTGGGTCGGTCGCCGACTGGTGCGTGGTCTCGATGGTGCAGGTCTTTTATTCCCTACGGTGCTTTGTGCTTTGTGACCAGTCCAACTCGTCTGATGACCGCTTGATAAGCACTTGATCCACATCTACCACGGCATCTTCCAATGCAGACCATAGATCAGGGTGAAGGGTAAAATGCACTGTACCCCCATCTAGCCGAGCCAATTGAGCAAAGAAAGGGCCGCGTCGGATGTACACATCGTGACACAAGTGGATGAGGTCGCCGTCCAGTTCACCAGACAACACCCGTTTGAATTTGGTCCAGCCCTCCTGGGACAGACGAATGTGGGCCGGGCACGGTTGTGTAGGGTCTGCATCACAGATGTCTCCCACCTCCTCCATGATATCGACCTTATCCGCATAAACGTGCAGGAAAACCTCGGGGGTCAAGCTGAGATACGCCAGTATTATATGCTCCGTCATGGTCAGTACGTGAATGGTACCAGATTTGACTGTCTCTCGTATTTATAGGGAGAACCCCGTGAGATCAAAGGATCGGGTGGTCATGTCACTGGGCTGACTGAGCCTAGCCGGGTAATCGTCGTCTGCCTCCGCTTCATTGCTAGAAATTTGTTCATTGGGTTCTGCCGCCGCTTCTCTCAGGGCGCGAGCCCACTCCAACTCGTCTGATGATCGCTCGTCCGGTGTAAACAGCTGGTCCACAATAGGCACCACTTTCTCGAAGGCTGTCCACAGATCGGGGTCTAGGGTGAAGCCTCGCGTAGAGTCTTGGTAACGGCCCAGGCGTGGGAAAAAGGGTTCACGGTGTAAGTAGATGGCATTGTCTATGTGGATGAGGTTTCCGTCGAGCTCACCACTCAACACCCGTTTAAATTTGGTCCAGCCGTCACGGTGTAGCGTAACCGTTTTCGATACGGTCTCAGCGCGCGACCAGCAAACATCTCCACGGTCTTCCACGAGGGTGACTTTATCTTCATAGACGTGTAACCCCACCCGGGGTGTAAGGGGAAGGATGGCTCGTAGAACTGGTGACATGGTTCACCCATTGACGAACGGTGAATGACACACCCTCTGACTGTCTGTCGTATTTATGGTCAGGTCCCTCGGTGACATGGTTGACCCAATGACGATCGGTGAATGACGCACACTGTGTCTGACCCTCGTATTTATGGTCAGGTCCCACTGTCAATGCCACAGCGTCAGGGTCAATAGGGCACAGACCATGACTAGGCCAACCAGCCGTCGCTGGTTGCGGCGTGAGCGCTCGTGGTCCATAGCCCGAGCATCAAGGATGGCTGCCATAGTCCAGTAGTGGTGGGTGATGGCACACCTCTCCATCGAGTGCCTCTGTCGAGGACCGCTTCTGTGAACTCTTTCAGGATCTGGCGTCGCCCCTCGTTGTCGTCGCCATCTGCAAACATGGACCGAGCCACTGCTCGGTAACCCGTGAGCGAATTAACCACCGTCGCATGCTGTAAAATGCGAGTCGCATAGGAATGGGTGTCCGTCATGGCTCTGCAACCGTAGGAATGGGGGTGTGGGATCCAGAGGGACGTGTTTTATAGACCATGTCACACATGCGCGCCTAGACGTAGCTCTACGGGTGTAGTCCGTGATACGTACTATTCTGATGGCTTAGTCCAAAAAAAAGAGCAACAACAACAAAGATTACAGGTCAATCCTTTTATTATGCATGAATCGGGCGTGACCTGGGTAGGAAACATGATAGGAATGCATGTACTGACCTGTCTGTGGGGGTTTTCAACAATTTCGCTGACGTCCGTGTCTTTTCGGGTACGTCCGTGTCTTTTCGGGTACGTCCGTGTCTTTTCGGTGAAGTTCGTGTCTTTTCGGTGACGTCCGTGTCTTTTCGGTGACGTCCGTGTCTTTTCGGTGACGTCCGTGTCTTTTCGGGTATGTATGAGGGTCTTGAGGGGGGCGACTGTATGTGGCGAGTTGTATGTGTTTTTTTCGGTGACGTCCGTGTCTTTCATCCGGGCACTTCACGTCTGCGCCTGCATCGGGGTATGTATGAGGGTCTTGAGGGGGCGACTGCATGTGGTGAGTTGTATGTGGGTGTTTTTTTCGGTGACGTCCGCGCCTGCATCCGGGTACTTCTATGTAGGTGTATAAAAGTGGGAATTTTTAGGGCATTGCTGCATTCATTGGCCTGCTTGACCTGACCAGCCGGAACCTGCCTGACCAGCCTGAGCCTATCTGACGAGAGGAGCTACTTGCCTGAACCTCACCAGCCTATCTCACCATAGCAGCTACTTGCCTGACCAGTGGAGCCAACAGTCATGGAGCCATCTCACCGAGCTAAGCTTCTACAGCACCGTATTCGCCTCGTTGATGAGATGCAGCATGTGGCCGATATATGTGATCTGCCCATGGTGGAAAACATAATCACTAAACACATGGGGGTAGATATCATGGCGGAGAAGACCTATATGGCACGAAACAGCACCAAGATGTTCACTTGCACAACTTGCCAGAAGCAGTTTACTCGCCCAGAAGATTTGCGACGGCACGAGTCCTCCATCCACAACGGCGCACGGTATACTTGTATAACCTGCGCACGGTCATTTAATCGGGAGGATCCTTTACTGCGCCACGTACGCTCATTCCACGAGGGCGCGACGGAACAATGTAATGAATGTGGTCAACTCTTCAAACGACCCAGTCAATTAAGACGGCATCAGCGTTTGATCATGCCCCGTCTCTACGGTTTGGGCGACAACTTCCCACTAAAGTGGCACCCAGGAGGGTCAGACCCAGTGAAGATGAGCCCGGGGAGACGAATGCCACTGGTGATGCGATCACAGAGAGCCCGCCTGTACCCACAGATCAGAAGAGCCTAGATATCCAGCCAGTGCCTAGCATTATTGTTGCTAGTCATACGCCTGACGACATCGAACATTTTCTGGAAGATGCAGTGGATGTTCCTAGCGATCTGTTAAAGGACGCCCATCCAGTGAGTGACATCTATCGGCGCCAATGGCCCATGATACGGCACGTTTTCCACCGTGATCGCCCTATTCCAGATATCTACAATTTCCCACTCACCGACCTCACCCTTCTACGCAGCTACGTGGAAGCCATCTTCAATGACCAAGCTACGGTCTGCAAATTGAATGTCGCTTTCGGGTACATCTTACGTCACAAAGAGACGGACCAGTTATGGTATTATTATGCCAGTAATAACATCCATGTGTTTGACCAGCCGTTCGCCATCATTAACCGGGCGTCGCTAGAGACGATGCTGGAGAAACTGGACACCGTGGATCCCTTGAGATGGGCGCATCGTCAACGCCCCAACACACAATGGGTCGTAGAGAGGGTGACCAATGTTACGTTCTTTGTTACCAAGCTGACCGACCACCCCCATCGGCTGAATGCGTCACCCATGCACTGATGAATAGCATAACATGCCGTATATACTCTCTATGTCTACATACTGAACGTTGACTTGAGCTCAGTAAACATTAAATGTGACGGTGCGTTAAATAATAAAACATGGTGTTTGATATTTCAATTTGTTTTGCTGTGAACATACTAAACATACTCAGGGCGGCTCCCCTAGCCTGGGTATGATGTAACATTGGGGATAATAAACTGTATAAACATTGCTGAACTTGTTGTTATTCACGACAACCGCTTTCCGCTATACTTGGATGAAATATATACCCCGATGTGATATAGTGCCCTTGCACACTTTCGAAACTTCCCTTTAACCCGCGCGCGCGCGCTGCGGCCGAGCCGGGGAAAACTTGGATGTTCAACATCCCAAATTTCGGAATTATATAGAAGAATTGGTTTGACCACGCTGTCAAAAATCTTTGTGCTGAGAGTGGGCCTATAGGATCATCACCAATAAGTTGGCTCATTTTATAGAATGCATTCAAGGCTCTCTCTTTCAAGTTTTCCACGGCTCTGGACCACTTTCCATTCGAACAAAACAGTGTTCCAAGGTATAAATAATGTTGCACGATTTGAATAACATTATTTCCGATACATACACGAAAATTAGGCGATCGGCCAGACTTGGAAAAACACATAGCTTTCGTTTTCAGAAAATTGATTTCTAGTTTCCACTTTATGCAGTATGCATTTAATTTTTCCAAAGCCTTATTAAGGCCTTCTGATGATAGGCTTGTGATGACCAGGTCATCTGCATATGACAAACAGTGTAGAAAGACGTTACCCAGAACTACAAGATCACAATCTTCATCAAATATGAAGATGAATTTTATTCTCATTACTCGGGATTACTCAGGATACAGAGTATAGAGATGAACATGAACATATACAATAATAATATGGCGGGAAATTTTACACAAGATTGGAAAACTTCACAGAAACCAAGCATAATAGTATTACAAATCATAGATATCACAGAAACTTAACATATTTTATATATAATTGTATCACAGGAACTGAATTTGATTACAAAATATGGAGGACGACAAATGATGTTGGACGCAAAATTTAAACTAAACAGGAAAAACAATAAAGGATTCAAATTTTGAAAGCTCCAGCCCCGATAATATATTTGGCAAAATCAATCAGTTGTCGGTAACAAAATCTCTCAACATTAAGAATACTGGAGAATTTCAACTTGGTGATATATGTGAAATAATACTTAAGACGAAAATTACATAGACCAGGACATTCTAACATGAAGTGAAATTCGTCACCAATCTTCTGTGTTGCAAAATTTACAGACACGTGAATCTAATGAAGTTGACGATGGCTGCCTAGCTAATGGCGGATCCAGTGCCTGAAAGGTTCTACAAGGGAAATAACCCTGTCAATCGCACACACGTGGGGATCTTTATACGGGAGAAATCATTATTTGCAGAGAATATGAATTTAGTTATTCGAAATTCGAGTTGTTTTCACGCCAGTTAATGTCTAAACACTCTGCTGTTTCATAGTATATATTGTTTCATAAGTGAAATCGAAGTACTGTAATTTGAAGTCTTGATATTCAAGCCAAAGTAAAATTCTCAAAAAGCTTATCACGACAAAACGTTGCACAACCATGATGGCGGAATCAGTGCCGTCGGTGAGTGATCTGCACATGTCTCATATTACGTATGCTGACATATGTGTATTGATTATAACGTGATAGAAAAATTGTCCTACTATTGTTATATGCACATATCGCTAGATGCATCAGACAACAGACTCTCAAATGGAGAGTTTTGGTGCGTGTGCTGCTGGCGAGTTGTGGTGTCGAAATATGGGGTCTCTCCCATTCAGAAAGCTGGAGCAACGCCAGTGGAGTTCTGCTGAATGGAGAATACGATTGTAATCACCAACACATAGTAACACTGTTGATTTGCATACACTCAGAAGTACCGCGATAACGGCAACAGAGCACCGAAACGCCTCTCTGTTACCGCGGGAATGCCCAAGCTTACATGTATATTATCAGCTGTGATTGAGTGTGAATACCGTGAGCCTTCTGAATAATACAACAGCTAGCCGAATTTATTTACTTTATTTATTGAACAAACTATCACATCAGAATTTTGCTAGCTGCAAAACTTGATACCACTTGTTAAAGAACGGAATGCATAAAATGTCCGTCTGTGCAAGTTTTTAGTCGCGCGTTAAAGCAATTACAATTGCAGTACCGGCCTTTCGGTTACACATTATGTGAGTTAAAGTTACCACGTTTCAAAGATAAATACCAGTATACGATGAACACCATGCATAAAATAAATTCTATCATACGGAGAGATCGGGGAAGGAGTGCTGTGTTTCATTTTAATTACGGCTCTGGCCCGGCTTGTGTTTCAACAAGCACGACCCGGAAATAAAAATCAACAGAACAGTCAACCACAATAAAGATTTTTCACTTGTTATCATCCGATTGTCTCTTATAATGAGTTGATTAACCATTCTTAATTCTTTTCTCTTCAGTTATTTCCCTGTTAAACAGGATGCTCGTCTGTTTCGACAAAAGACGAACATTTGGTCGTGCACGGAAGTACAAATTAATCCAAATTAACACTAGGGAGGTTCTCGAAATCCCGATCGACGATCACGAGGAACACTTTCGCCCATATACAGTTATATTATCGTTAATAAATGAGTAAACTTTTCTTGTGATTCTCTGTTTGAGCCCAGTGACAATTCCCAAGACTTGCGAGGCCACTCTTCATTTCTTTGCAAAAACAGCGAAAAAGACGAAGTGGGTATGATAGACTGATTTTTGCAACATGCAGTGTCTGGTATATTCAGCATTTATTGCGGGGGGGAAATCTGATGACTACCCTTACAGACTTGAGGTGTACACCTCAAGTTGAGGTGTAGTCGAGGTGTACCTGAGGTGTACACCTCAAGTTGAGGTGTAGTCGAGGTGTACCTGAGATGTACACCTCATTTTCTTTTTCAAGGTGTATACACCTCAAGTACACCTCATGGACTTTGAAAAAATATTTTTGTAATTTTCCTACACCTCAAGTACACCTCTTGAACTTTGTCAAAATAGATATGTTATATACTACACCTCAAGTACACCGTATGAACTTTGCCAAAATATGCATGTACCTCAAGTACACCTCTGGGACTTTTTTAACTGTCAAAATATACGTGTAAACTACCTACACCTCAAGTACACCTCATGGACTTTGTCAAAATAGATATGTTATATACTACACCTTATGGACTTTGCCAAAATATGCATGTACCTCAAGTACACATCTGAGACTGTCAAAATATACTTGTAATTTCCGTACACCTCAAGTATACCTTGGCTTCCCATACAGATTTCACTGCCCATCAACTCAATGTTTTATTTATATTTCAAAGTACGGTAATTTCCCTAATAATTCAATCACAGGAAGTTCACTTTTCAACTCTGTTATTCAAACACAGAAAAAGTAACATTCTCATTCTTCATTCAAATTGAAGAAAAAACATATACTCACAAAATGGGACACTTTGTAGCTGGTGCCATTAAGAATATTTCCAGATATAAGTCATTTTTGTTGAACTTCCAGTGATCGAATTATTAGGGGAATTACCGTACATTTCTTAGTTCATTCAAGATCTTCACAAGCGCTATATTTCAAAATAAATCAATAAATGGGTTGGCTAACTGTAAATCTCATACACCCTCTATGAATAAAAGAACCATAGTGACACATGTGAACACTTGACAGGTCATACCTTGTTTTCCAGTTTACAATACATAAAATCTACTTCTGCTATTTCTTGTGTCAGCTGCATATACATTCTCAGCTGGAGCTCTTCTTTAATTATTTTCTTAATACTTTTTATACGCCCGCCAAAAGGCGGACGTATTATGTGATGGCGGTTTCCGTCCGTGTGTCCGTCCGTCCGTCGTGTCTGGTCTATATCTGGGACAGTTTTCTATCTACAGTTCTAATTTTTGGTGAGTGGATACCCTATGGGGAGACGATGTGTCGCGTACCAAAATGAAGGTCATGGTCAGAGGTCAAAGGTCACTGGCCTAAAAAACAGGAAATCACTGAAGTGTTCGTGTCCGGTTTATATCTGTGAACGTTTTCTATCCACAGTTGCAATTTTTTTGTGAGTGGATAA
>JAVTVY010011465.1:0-58562 GCA_036873755.1 Hanleya hanleyi
CGAATCCACCTCGTTGGAATTGCCGGAAGTGACAAGTTGCGCCACCTGTCTTTTGTTTTACGAAGAGTGACCACTGGATCGCTAATTCTGTCAGACTAATTACCAATCAGGGCCGACCAAAAGACAACCTCGCGAACCAGTGTATCGATCGTTTTTTTTCGGATCCATCATTAAAATTAGCAATGTAAGACAGTATAATATGTAGAATGAAATAAAGCAGTTATTTGGAATTTGCAACATATATTTGCAACTTCAAAAATCACTTTCCCTACACCATTCTCCCCAGACCGATGTTGCTGAACATTGAGAAGAAAAATATCAGGCGGATAAACATTAGCCGAACTGCCCACCATCTTTGTTGCCTTTTAACGTACAGGGACATTTCTCTCCAACAAGTGACATTGCTCATGCGTGAATGTACTAGTACGTGTCTTCATCCGAGGAGTCGGTGTCTTCTTCAGAGGAATTGTGCAGCTGTATTTCATCTGAAGGACACATATTATATTTTAATTTTCATACATATTTGTAAATGAATTTAATATACTTCCATGAATTATATTCCTCCCCATTCAACAAAACGCTACCATTCACTGTGAGAACATTTAACCGGTAGATTTGCCTTTGGGGGAGTTGTTGTGCATGTTCAGAAATCCATAACCATGCTGTCAGAAAATCTTTGCGACATTCGACGTCACCAGTGCCAAGATCAAAAATATTCTCTCTTGCATCAGTTCGGTGTTAATTTATCGTGCACCGATATAATGTATCACTTGCATCAGGTATGGGATTGTCAAATTTTCTGCATTTAATTTTTTAATATGTCCGATTAAATATGTGGCGATCAACGGAATTATGCGCAATGTATCATTCATGTAAATGGGGACATTTATGTGAAGGGAAATAAGTAACTCATAAAATGTGAAACTTTCTAGTAATTTGCAGAATTAATTCCTTACCGATACATCAAGCAGATGAAGTCGACATTTCAGAAGGTTACAAATGCTAAATGCAGGTGATGTAAAACGGGAAAGGTCAATAGATATAGGAATGAAATACGAGACGCTCAATGCAATTTCGTAAGGCAATGACTATTTCCTAATATGGCCAAAGTAACACTCCACATTCAAAATATACCTAGCAAGAGAGGCAAATCATGAAATCTTACAGGACTTACGACAAAATTACAGGATACCGAAAATATTCTTACCATGCTCAGTAATCCACGCAATGGAGAAGATTAGACTTCTATTTCTATTTCGCACGTGCAACTGGTCAAGTAGCCGAATAGATCCTTATATATGGGAACAACACGTGATATGACCTTATTACCATATATTTTTTATTTTATTATTATTATTTTGCTATACTGCTAATATCAGAGGTTGTCTTTTGGTCGGCCCTGATTGGTAATTAGTCTGACAGAATTAGTGATCCAGTGGTCACTCTTCGTAAAACAAAAGACAAGTGGCGCAACTTGTCACTTCCAGCAATTCCAACGAGGTGGATTCGATAATCTTTGTTGAATTAGTATAATTTGTGAGATGAAATGGTGAGTTAAAACGATGTAATAAATGTGAAATATGGTTGTTTAGTCGAGGAACACGAACATGCACAATTTTTAACGAGTCAGGTGAACTAAACACGCCAAAAAAAGTCGGTCGCGTTAGACTTTTCTGAGAGACAATTTGTTGTTGTTGTTAACGTATTCTTGTTCACATTCGCCATCCACTTGTCTATCTTCACGGACCCGAAACTTAGTGAAATATCCCAAATGGGATATACAAGTCTAGCATGACTGCCCGGTTATTGGACAGGCCCTATTATTGGACACCTAGACCCAGCGGGGCTATTTTCTGGGAATATTACATGACAACTGTAATACAAATTTAATTTTACAGTTGAGTTACAAAGACACGCTGGTAAATTTCTGTTTACTCACGGAATTTGTGCACGTTGCCCTCATGCGGATCAGAAATAGTCTCACAAACTTGGGTGGAAAAATGCGTCAGAAATTTCCTTCAGTTTCAGAGTTTCATTCCTGATTGTAGGTTTGATTAAATCCAATGGAATTTGGCTGAAAATGTTCCCACAAATATGGAGAATCTTCAGTCTGAATCTCTGTGTGCAACACGACCGAAGTTTGGCAGACGATGTTTATTTCTCCCCGCCTCTCCGTCTAAAAATAGAACACTGCCGGGGAGCAGCCAGTTTACGATAGCATGACATGTGGCTCACAGTGGCAATAGCACTGATTGACAGCCAAGGATAATGGGCACTCCCAAAAACTGCAAAATTTGGGGCCGGTTGAATCTTCGACGCTCCTTCCAAAACTCATTTGTGGGCTACAGTGCGAATAAATCCATCACTGAAAAAGTGTCCAATAACTGGGCGCAAACTTGCATTTTCATACCGTGGATGGTCCCTGCGTTTCAACTATTCCCAGTCTCTTTTTTCTTCAATATTTTTTTATGACGATTTATCACTAAAGATGTAGTCCTTTGTCCAGTGTTACTTTCTCGGCCATACGTGGTCGCATGGCCGACCTGCAGACTCTTATTCATAAGAAAGTGTCCAATAACCGGGCAGTCATGCTATCCCATATATTTGGATATATTAAGGGCAAACCGAAGAAGATTGAAAATTACTGATCGAAATGATAGTCATAGGCAGTGTTTGCCAAATATCTCCAAAATGGCTACAAGGATTTGGATGAAAATTTCGCATACATTGGTTCAGATTGTTGTGGTTATTCCATTGCAATTAAAAATCAAATATATTCCTATTTCACCAAGAAATCACTCTTGCAACTTACCGCATTGAACTGTAAGGATGCCTGGGTGCATTACTTGGATAGAAATTTAAAAACGCCCAATAAACTTCCTTTAAATCAATCACAAGAAGATCCTACACGGATAATTGGGAAAGGAATTGAGAATGGCTTCAAAATTGAAAATTTACAAACAGGAAATGAGCACAGGATGTAAATGTTGCACTGCCATTTTCTGTAAGTACTTCTTTTACAGAGGAATTGAATATTCAGTTGGTAAATTTAACCCTTGATTACCGAATTCAGCAGACATAGAACCATATTACACGAGTATACAGGACGAATATTTGGGGGGTTAATCTACATGTGTATGTATACAGTATACTCCCCCCGTTTTACATAAGAATGGAGCACATGGTCATTTGAGTTATGACCTGCTACAAGGTAAACATGCGTTGCGTAGAGTTCTGACCTGTTCTGACATATTTATTCGCGCTCATAGAAGAGTATTGCACTTAACTATCATATTACCAACTATATACAAGCATGATTATTGCCTATACAAACAGTTTTTGGACAGATACAAACCACAATTGATGGGTCGCTTTCCTCCATGTGTTGTTGTTGTGTTGGAGGATTCCACTATCCCACTATCGTACGCCAGCAATTCGTATCTGATCGAGTATATGAATAAAAATGCCCAGCAAAATAGTACTACAGGTATCAGATACTAAAAATGCAAAAAGAATTATTGCGCAAGTAAGAAACGACTAGTGTCCTATAGAATGTATTTACTAAATCCATTTACAAAAATTTACAAAAATAACTTGGAGTGCACGATGCATGGTGACGTCATGGTTCGCTGATTTCCGCAGGAATCGTCGGAAAACCCCGAATGCCATTTAACTCCCAACAACTGAGGCAAACCACCCAGATATATAGTCCCTTCACTAAAGGATAATTATTAATCAATAGACGATTTAATTGATATTATGACAATCCATTAATACATACTAAGGGAACATGTAAGGATTCGTTACACTTCGGGATGTTGAATGAATGTTAGATTTCCGGCGCATGTTTATGCAGTCAAGGTGCTTGACCCAGCCAGTTTGTGACGATGAAAATGGCGGGGCGGAGCCTTTTGAAAAGAACGTAAAAATACACATGGAAAGAGGTTAATAATCCAACATTTGCTTCATTGTGTCTCCCTTGGCAGGTAGTATTTCACTTGATATAAGTGACGATCTTGCTCTGTGTCCAGTTGTCAAGGACGGTAATATCATAATTTTTATTCTGTACTATTAGTAATATTGTAAACAATACAGCGAATATTACCTACCCATAATTCCAAGCGACAAGTAAAGTGAAGAAGATGCCATGGCGGATCATTTGTCACTCATTTCCTGCTTGCAAATTTTCAATTTTGAAGCCATTCTCAATTCCTTTCCCAATTATCCGTGTGGGATCTTCTTGTGATTGATTTAAAGGAAGTTTATTGGGCGTTTTTAAATTCCTATCCAAGTAATGCACCCTGGCATCCTTACAGTTCAATGCGGTAAGTTGCAAGAGTGATTTCTTGGTGAAATAGGAATATATTTGATTTCTAATTGCATTGGAATAACCACAACAATCTGAACCAATGTATGCGAAATTTTCATCCAAATCCTTGCAGCCATTTTGGAGATATTTGGCAAACACTGCCTATGACTATCATTTTGATCAGTAATTTTCAATCTTCTTAGGTTTGCCCTTAACCCAACTGGGATATTATAACCCAGTTAGTCCTTTGCTCTGACCTGTTCAAGTCTTTTGTGAAATTCATGTAGCATAGCTACTTTAGACGAGAAATGTCTGCTAACTGTATACTTGGATACAAATTTGTACCACTCACGTATCTGTCAATATCTTTCAGGGCTTGTCCTTTAACAGTGTTTTTCAGTCTGTCTCCGTGTTTGGCACACAAAGTACACCACACGCACACACGAACGACCATCTCCCGACCATCGATCTTCTGTGTCATAGTCGATCAACCCACCTGTATTCCACGTTAAAAAAGTTGCCAACTGTACACTATTTCCTTTACCGGTGGCCATAACAAATTGTATAGAAGGATCATCCAATTTCAGTCCAAATTAAATTTCATCAATATAGTTCAAAATAAAAAATGGCGGCTGAACTGAGTGAAGGTGCGTTACAAATTTTTACTCGGAAACGGACCGAAACACATTTTTGATAAAGTTGAATGCGATCAATGTAATGTGGTACAATTGATTTAATTAAAAGAAATCAAATTGTTTTTAGATTATAGATAATCATGTATGTGTACGATAGGAAATGTTATTGACGTAAATTGTCATTTAGGGCAGTATATTGAAAACCACGAGAAATACGGATTCCGGACTAGAGTTCAAGTTAGCATTTTCGATTGACTGCCGGCCACTAAATCTACCACAAACAAAAAAAGAGTTCTCCGTTCAACTCAGCATGTCGTCTGACGGCTCACAACAACAACCAGAAGAGTTGATATTTTTGTTCCTTTGTACCGTTCTCGGCGTGCGCGATTTATCACGCCCCTGAGAATAAAATCAGGCGCGCTGTGGTGCGCGATCAATACATATACAGGACAGTATCATAACAAAGTTAGCCACAAAATTGCCTAATTAGTCCAACGTCTATCGTGTCTTTATTTATTTTCTTAAGACCTCAATTTACAAACTAGAAATAATAATAATAATAGAGTCTACGTTACTGCAGACTCAATATTCATGTAGAGATGTTGTAGGGCACAGGCCTATGCAAAATAAACATTGGGCCTACGGGTAACAATTAGGCCTACTATACACATGGCTCATCGATTTAATAGTTCCTTAATTGACGTGCACTCAAAACTGCTCCTCTGATACTCTTGTAGAAATTCTTGGTATATTGTTCGTTGTAAATTTAAGGACAGCTTTCCGTCCAGTCTCCGTGCACCGGAATCTTAGCGGAAACCTATGTCAGTTTCCGACCTTTTTCTGTGCAACCGGAAACAGGCTAGAAACTTAATAGCAGTTTCCGGTCCATTTCCGCTGCATTGGAAACAGAGCGGAAACTGACATCAGTTTTTGTCCAGTTTCCATGTACTGGAATCAGGGCGGAAACCTAGGTCAGTTTCTGATCTGTTTCTGCTCAAGCGGAAACCGGCTGGAAAGTTGAATAGCAGTTTCCAGTCTATTTCCGCTGGATTGGAAACATGGGGGAAACTCGCGTTGGTTTCCGAGCTGTTTCTGCTCGAGCGGAAACAGGTCTGAAACTCCAGCACCAGTTTTCAGTCCATTTCCGATGCATTGGAAACAGAGCGGAAACTAACATCAGTTTCCCACCCGTTTCCGCTGAAGCGTAATCTGGGCGGAAATTTAAGGACAGCTTTCCGTCCAGTCTCCGTGCACCGGAATCATAGCGGAAACATATGTCAGTTTCCGACCTGTTTCTGTGCAACCGGAAACAGGCTAGAAACTTGAATAGCAGTTTCCGGTCCATTTCCGCTGGATTTGAAACAGAGCGGAAACTCGCGTTGGTATCCGAGCCGTTTCACAAGCAGGTCGGAAACTTCAATACCAGTTTCCAGTCCATTTCTGCTGCATTGGAAACAGAGCGGAAACTGACATCAGTTTCTGACCAGTTTCCGCTGGAGCGGAATCTGGGCGGAAATTTGACAACAGGTTTTTGTCCAGTTTCCATGTAACGGAATCTTGGCGGAAACCTAGGTCAGTTTCCGATCTGTTTCTGCTCAAGCGGAAACCGGCTGGAAACTTGAATAGCAGTTTCCAGTCTATTTCCGCTGGATTGGAAACATGGGGGAAACTTGCGTTGGTTTCCGAGCTGTTTCTGCTCGAGCGGAAACAGGTCGGAAATTTCAGTACCAGTTTTCAGTCCATTTCCGATGCATTGGAAACAGAGCGGAAACTAACATCAGTTTCCCACCCGTTTCCGGTGAAGCGCAATTTGGGCGGAAATTTAACAACAGGTTTCTGTCCAGTTTCCGTGCACCGGATTCTTGGCGGAAACAAAAACACCTGTTTCCACTGGTTTCCGCATCACGGAAACAGGCTGGAAATGGGGTGTTACAGTTTCCAACTGGTTTCCGCCAAGAATCCGCATTTTTGGAAACCAGTACATTTCACCCAGTGATATATATTCGTATACAGAAACTCATATTAACACGTTTGTTTATTTTCATGCGTATTAACCCGAATTGAGTAATAGTGGTCAAATTCGACATTCAATATTCAGAGCCCTCCAGCTTAGGGCAGCATGGTTTACCATACCATATTTGTCTGGCACAGGAGGTAGATTAAAGTGCCAAACAAATTGAGCTCTCTGACGATCCATTGTGATCACCAGTGTCTGTCGAACCTAATTTTCAAAATTTGTTGGGTTTTTGTTGGTTGGGGTTTTGCTAGGATATGTTCGTTTGAGTCATCGTCGCCGTGTGACCAGTAAGGTTAGGTGCCACGTTAAACTTTAAACAACCAACCAACCTTCAATATTCAGACGTCGTCCACAAAAAAATTCCGCGTCAGTTATCGAAAAATCCTTTGTAAACTTACAGAAACAATACAGATATTTTAATTTAGATACACACAAGCTGGCTACTTGCGAGAGCGGAGCCGTCGACACCAGCCAGACATCGTCATACCTTATATATTCAAATTAGTAACAAATTCATCCTTTCCAAATAAATTTTAATGTGATCTATATAGTATAGTTACGCATTGCCTGTGATCTTTATAGGATAGTCAAGTTGACAACGCACTTCGTTAAGTTTAAGCCAACTATAGATTATACTCATCTGAACAGTCAGTACCGTTTTGATCACAAGTCGTGGAATCGGTCATTTATGACTGGCTTTTGAATATTTACTAACCGATAAAAAGCCTCCGGTGTGAATTCCATGCCATGAGAAAATCGCGGTCAAGCACATTTTGATTGAGCTTCTGTATACAGAGCAGATAGATTGGAAGATCTTTTCGGTCGTGTGAGAGAATTTTAAGTTATTTGAGAGCAGTTGGTTTGTTAAACAGTAGTTGCATAGGTGAAATGTTGCTGAACGCGACATTTAATACTCTCTCTCTCTCTCTCTGCCTGCTACGCGCGTCTGCATCTCACTGAAAATTGACTCACCTGCTGGCAAATTGACCAGAACAAAACAAACCATCGCTGCCAGAGAACCCAACACGCTAAGTGTAACTCCAGTGGAAAATAGACCTGTAGAATACGTTCATTAATCATTAGACAAAAACCAAAACCAGCAATCACCAGGAAGTCAATAATAGGAATATCGCTGAACGCGATGTTAAATATCTCTATTTCTCTCTCTCTCTCTCTCGCTCTCTCTCCCTCTCTCTCGCTCTCTCTCTCTCAGTCAATCGCGTTATGAGAGATGAAATTGAAGAAACTAATATTTGTTCGCCGGGAAGAACAAAGAGAATAGCCAGTGCTGATTAGTGAGATTCATCTTTCCTATGCCCTGGGGCAAGTCTCGTGAATGGGCCTTTCATTGCAACTTTTTTCAGTTTTCACGAGTATTCTCTCTTCACATGCAAAAGTTGCTACGATTTCTCTTGCACACTAATCAAGAAATTCACAAAACATTCACTCAACACTGGAAAGGGGCATAACTCCCAGTAATGAGGTCCAGATTTCAGTTTGCCATTATTAGTCTGTGAAACACGTACCCTATTTCGAAATAAGATCTGATAGATAACAATTTAAAATAGAAGAGATGGGAGTGAGACAGAACCACTGTTGTTAGGAATAAATGAAATTTGGATTTGAGACACCCTGTTTGCAAAGCTTGAATAATGTTTTGCTTATCATGGAGTTCTCTCCCCTTTTCAATGTTAAATGAATGGACAATTTAGTTTTGTGAATTTCGTAATTAATGTGCAAGTGGAAATGCCGAAACTTTTACGTATGAATTACTTTTAGGACAAAAACCTAGTTTTGCCCTTAAAACTTCATTTAGAGGCATAATTCAGGATTGATCCATGGACTATTTAAGTCAGATACATGAAATGAAAAAATAAATAGTTCATCTCAACTTTTTCATGTAACGGTTAGCAAAACGACATATCTTTACTTTTTCACTGATTTTTTATGGTGTTTTCCGATGGAATTCCTTGATTTATGACATGAATCGATGAACCAATGTTATTTACATAGTTTTGAGATCAAAATCATATTCTTGATATTCGTAATCAAAGCCAGTTAAGCTTTCTGAGCATGTAGGTGTAAAAGTGACTCTCTTGGATTCCAAGATGGCAGCCATCTGAAACCTATTTTTATAATATATCATTATCTGAATGACGTCGCGTTTTTCTGTACGATGCATCACATGCTACCACAATATAATTTATCTAACATTTAGGTAGTATGTCACCTTTTTACCGTAAGTGTTATCGGTTTTGTGATTATGGCGACTGATTGGCTGTAATCTTGAGAGGGCGTGTCTTAAGACGTCGCACGATTGTCTTAAGACTTGAGTA
The DNA here is from genome assembly GCA_036873755.1 of Hanleya hanleyi. NCBI lineage: Eukaryota > Metazoa > Mollusca > Polyplacophora > Lepidopleurida > Hanleyidae > Hanleya > Hanleya hanleyi. Next base: position 9,298 of record JAVTVY010011465.1, read on the forward strand.
GTAACGTGTTAAGACTTTGTACGTGAGCATGTCAAAATTTGGACCGTTCTATTTGCATTTCCGCGTGAAAACAGTCGGTGTACGCAGTCAAAATCTCCCAGGGTTGGACCGGTTTGATGGATAAGAATGTCCTGGTGAGTCGTGTCCCTTTTCATATTCTTTTCTATTGCAACCAAGGACGGACACTTTCCCCAATGTGGAGAAACGAGTCCTAGCTGGGTTGGGAGATGAGACTCAGACACTCTTATCAACCGGACGTTCTTAGCTTCCACACCGGCTCACGTCCAAAAACGACCGGTCCGTATGAACCGTTCACTGCACTGGGATCGGTCCTTTCTGGACGTAGACATTATTGGATTGGAGACCGTTCTAAACGAAGGCTGGGTCGGACTTTTTCGCACAGATCAACTTGTATCAATATAGTGACTAGTCTGGGAGCCAACTAAAAACAAACTTATTTTAGAAATTTTTTCACCTCGCCGGCAAGATAATTTTCATCTATACCATAAGTTTCTATGACCATTGCGGGTATCAACCAGGGTAGATGTAGACTTCCAAAGTGATGCAGATTTTTTTTATTACTGCGGAAATGACACCCTACAGATATTCGTGTTGTTCCACCGAAAAAGGGGGCAGGTGATTTTAAACAACCCATTCTTTCCTATTGATAGCCCAATCGGTCTGAACTATAGTACATATTACTCGTCAATAATGGTAGAGTTATATAATATCATGAATTGTTTTTGTAATCCAATCCTGTGGCGTCACGTGGGGACCATATCCAAATGTCAGCTGACAAAAATACTCTCTTTCAAAAAGGGGTATATGTATTTGAATTGCTATATATCTCTTAACACTCATCCCATACATCTAAACATCATTATATATTGTTCAGTGCTACGTAGCGCAGTTTTTAATACATAATGTCGTAGTTGTAATCGAATCCTATGATACAATTGGGGTAAAATTTTTATTTGAACAAAAAAAAAACCCCGATTGAAAATGGGGGTTTGTGTGTATAAACTCACATATCTTTCTTATGAATAACCCTAAGTGTGTGAAATTTATTATATTGCATTTAGTATATATGTCAGAGTTATATAGAATCAGGATTTGGTTTTTGTATCTCATTATATGACATCATTCAGGGACCGTATCCAAATATCACCTTGACAAAATATTCCTTTTTAGAGAAGGGGGTTCATGTACTTCAACGGCCGTAATTCACTTATGAAATAATCCAATCTTTGTAAACATTATCATAAACAGTTTAGCATTTTGCGTAGTGTTTATTATTATCAAAGGTGTTTTTGTATCCCAGTTGTATGATGACACTTGGAAGTACTATTCGAGTGTTAATTGAACAAAAAATGAACCCTCTGAAAGACGAGTGTATGTGTAATTAAATATTTATACCCCCCTTAAATGTTGTCTAATCTGTTTAAAATTCATTTCCGATTACTCCCTACTATTGACAGAGTTACGTCGTGTCAGCATTTGTTTTTTGTCTCCATTTCAGCCGATGACAACAAATAGGGGCCATATCAGAATTACTGATAGGAATAAAATGATCTCTCCCGCAAAGACGATATGGATATAATTACATTCTAATGATTAGCTAATCAGCGTGGCTAAACATTAATCAATATTCAGTGTGGTCAGTATGAGTAAAAGTAAAAGTGTTCTTGTATATTAACCGTATGATATCACATGATCTATATTCAATTTACAAATGAACACAAATAAATAGGTAGTATGGTGTTCCGAGAGATTGCATGGTACCCAGGAATATTCAATCCAGTTTCACAATTCAAGTGTACCACGTCAGAAGATTAATAGCAGGTAGGATTGAGTGAACATGGCTGTTGAAATCATCGCCGAGCTGGTGGGCTAATTTTCAGGTTGGTGACCTAAAGTACCTTCCCAGTCTGATCACGTGGGTAATGCATTGAACAGAACTTTGCAAATCACAGAAGAACAAAGTGATGCGATGTAAATCACTCAACCGTGGTAGATCAGTAGCTTTAATATAGAGTGGCTTATCTGCTGGAGTTACCCAATTATAGTAGATGGAAATCCCATTTGGACAGCAGTAATAAGCGCAAAGCAACTGTTTCTTAAATATATATGTATTTTTTTAAAAACGCGAACATCAAAATCTCTCTACAACACATCATACAGGAAACTTTTTATCCTGGTTTATTTTGAACATATTTCTACTATACTTCGTGCAAAAGATCCGGCATAACTGCCAGACGCACGGATCACATTTAGCTGGAGCGTTTCGCGGAACTCGAATAAACATCTAACTCTCTACCATCGTTTTAGCTTGGAGTGAGCTTGTACAACTCATATCATCAGACTTTACACCACCCCTCCCCACCACCGTCTATTTGGGCAACACTAAAATTGATATTCCCCATACTGACCTCATTAATTTTCAGGTCACTCTAACTGACCCCATAGCTATTGGGACAAAATTGCCGACAAATTAAACAAATTAAGGAACTGAACAGCGAAGGTCGGGAGGAGAAAGAAAGGAATGGGAATTCCGCCACGTACAAAATAATAAAAGTTGCGTCACCGAAACGCTTCGTTTGACATAAATTTCAGCCTCTCTTTACCATTGCTGTCAAATAGAGATTGAATAGCAGTGTGACCTACCGATATCAGATGAACGCGGTAGACATTTCGAGACCAGGGAGGCCGCCAAAACGAGGGAACCCAATAGCAAACATATCACAGTTATGACCGTCATCCCTTTGGTAATCTTTTTAACGTCTGCAAACGAACCAGAAAGCAATATCACAAGCTGTTAGTAGATAATATTTCGATCGTTTCAGCTGTAATTCCTAATCAGCCCAAAATCTATTAAAACTTCATAGTGCGGCGGATAAAATCATATCCATCACTAGCGTGTTGGGTGTTGACAGATAACTGAATAATGCCCGACTGTTTTCACCTAGTTTTTGCCATATTCGCTCCAGGAGAGTGTAGTTCTTCCATTTCGCTCTTGCTTTGTTTCGTATTCAATATGTTGATCATATGTTAAACAAAACATGCATACATGAAAATAATTGCAAAATTTATTTCCATTACACCTACCTTGCCTAGTCGGGATTCTTTTCACCCATGAGTACAAAGATATTCCTGTCGCCAATATGATGTCCCATCCAACGAGTATACCACCCACAATTTCTTGTGATTGCTCTGCCTCGCAAACTATAAAAGAAATATAAAACAGAATTTTCTTCTGTCTGTTATAAGCTGCACCACGCCATTATTATCATCTGAACTCCATAGCATTGAGAGATCATGTTTCGTTTGAAATAAAACATTGTTCAGAGCAATGATCATTCTTCGTATTGGAGCTAATGTATGCATTTTGTTTCATCCATGATTTTGGCAACGAAATAACGTTGTACGACTCTTGTATGTATATTTACAGCAGTGACGCATTGCATAATCTCCTATCCGGAGCGTATAGACTGCTAGTGTCTTCTCATCTAGACAATTATCGGCTTATTATAGTCAAAACAGTGATCGCTGTTTTAAAATATTTTCAAGGAAACCTGGAGATATGGACATTAGTTTGTACTACCAGAAATATATCATTGTCACCAAACAATAAATCACTAGATTGTCACCATAACTTGTTTTTTCAGCCCCAGACCATTGAGTCGAGCATTCACTCGGCGATCTTTTTTATGCATTGATTCCTTCAATTCGTGTGATCTGACTGCCGGTTTTGCACACTATGCAAAGCTGCGAAAACTTGGCGAACCAGCATTTAAGCCCATAAACCTCAATTTAAAATTCCGATTTAAAATCTCAGCTAACATTTTCAAATTACAAGCAAGAATACAAATTTATAGAAAATACTCCCAAAGTGCTTTCTTTGTCGTATTAAACGCTTTTTGCATCGGTCAGAACGTCTGACATCTCGCTCATTCATAGTGACATAGTAAGGCGTACAACTGCTCTTCGTTTTGTGACTCGATAACACTTTGGCCTACATTCTTTCATTAACCAATTGATTGCAGCAAAGAGCGGCATTGGAAAGCACTCATGAAACAAAGTGGGCGAACCAAACGCCAGCTACCGCGGAAACTATTTTGATGTACAAAACACTGTAAATCTTAGCGGACTGAGTTGAGGAACTGCTAAGTTTGATGTGCAAATGGTTCTTGCTTGATTGGGTTGTGTTCTAACTGATCCCAAGAAAGGACATGCCAATCTTTCGTTAGACAGAAAAGAGCATAACTACATTCCAAGCGTTACAAGCGTTACATAGCTACTACATCACTCCTCATGAAACCTGGGACAGCAATTTCTAAAGCTGATATTTCACTAGAAATACACCACTATCTTGCGTATTCAATTGGATTTCGAATACAAGCAGCCCTAGTTTTGATATGGAAAATATATCATTTTCGTTGCTCCCCCAGTAATACATAATTGTCGAAGACATGATTTTCAAAACATTGATCAAAATTTAATGTATCCGTTCTACTAACAAATCGCGTTGTATCAGGACAGGTTCGGATAAATTGCTTAAACTGGAGAAAACACAAAATTGGTCATAAATCAAGCATTTCTGAAACAATAATGCTGAAGACTGATATTATGATGTACAATGTTTGGGAAAACAAAATTGTGGGACTGGAAACAACATATCCCATCAATCTTTTTTCAAAATGTTTTCAATGCATTGTTATCAATTGATATATATACATTGACACATATAGCATACATGATATATCGAACCTCCTATCAATCAGTTGCTACATATCCACTCTGCAACACAAGACAAATGACTGAGCCTGGTGAAAGATGCATTTATTTGTGTACTCCAAATACAAAGTACATATTTTTCAAAAATGTAGGAAATGCACATAATACATTTTTACTTCAGACTCACTTTGAGCCCCTTCACACAATTTTCACTGCAAAGCATAATAAGTAAATTAAATGGTGGTCATTTGAGGTCGTCTGACAATTGCGGTTTTCCGTACCTTTTTCTTCTAATTCAAGACGCTTTCAGAAGTCCAACGTAAATATATGTCAAAACCTCACCAAATTCCGATTAGAGCTAAATATTTTAGACTAACATTGATACTATTCGCATAAACTTTAGAGCAAAGAATAATACTATTGAAAGAACACTGTAATTGTGTGACGCGATATATTGCGGTATATTAGCGCGACTTGCAATTCATTAGTATACATATTTCTATGGTCTACAATATTCACATCTACATGTGATTTCATCATTTCATCTTCGGTCTCTTTGATATATTTTTAGGCAAATCACGATACATTTTAGGTTTTTTATAACGCAAAGATTATGGTAACAGTTTAAATGAGATCGATGTTGTCTGTATTGCAGGTGCAATGACAAAAACACAAAAGAGGAAATAGGAAACGATATCTTCAATAGCATGGCGTCATATGACGTCATATAACGTCACGCGAAAAGGCAATGGAAGTTATATATGTTGTATATATTGGTAGAACATACGTTGTAATTTGTGTCTATGGATTGTTTACGGCTGTCATTACATTATAGAAGGTTTCGATAAACTTAAGTATTAGTCTCTCAAGAGGATGCCGAATCCCCACATATTTTTGGTGATTTTCTTTTCTCAGATCGAGGAGGGGAACACATATGTAGATAGCTTTCGCCAAGCTCAATATATTTTGTACATTTATATTTTTTTGCTAATGTAAATATATACAACCTGATCAGTATGTAAATTACCATCATGAATGGAAATATAGAGAGACTGTTTGAAATCATAACAGTGTGCCGAAAATTATCAATCAAAAAAGACAACTTTCCTGAAAATGTGGTAAAACCATCAAATTTAAACATGTTTTCAGTCATATTGGTACACCACTGGACCAAATTACAGCAAGATTGGTTCGGACATTATTGTTTTATTACACATTTCACGTTTTCCTCTCAGTTTACCATTTGATGCCAAGCTTCCATGATATAAACCTATTTTTCTGGTAGAACGGACACTTACATTGTTTCGCCCAGGAAGACAACTGTATTCTACTAATAAAGACGATATTTACCATAGTTTTTAAAACTGTTTCTAACGCACAAGTTGCATTCAAATCCGTGTTAATTTCCATGACATTGTACAGATTTTACACCAGATAGTCGCATCTGGCGCTGTGAGGTGAGGACTACCGAATTGAATGTAAGAAATATTATATGGAGACGGACTATTTTCATTAACCCGTAACCGTAGATGTGGCGTACTTACATTTTACCTTGATTACCCTTGAGTCATTTCCAGCAATATTTGTCAATGTACACATGTATTCTACGTCTTCTGTTGAATCGACGTCAACGGTATTTGAAGAAGTGTCAAGATCATCGCTACCTTTTCTCCATGACACACTTGGGGTAGGGATTCCTGATCCATAACAGAAGAGGGACAATGATTGGCCTTTGTAGAACTGCACGTTCGTCGGTGTGCTTCTGTTGATCTTTGGTAGTACTGTTTCAACAAAATAAATTCACAATTTTGCAGAAATTTTAGATGCGAAATTATATCATTGTCTCACTGTAGATATCCTTCAAAATTCATGCAGGTTCCAGCTATGAGACCTGAAGGCAAACTTACAATAATCATGCATTTTGATACTTTTGAAAATACAATATAGGCACAAAATAAATGTTCCAGATCCGACTTTCGGTATCCAGTCGATTTCTATAAAGAACTAGATACAGTCGATCGAATACGACCGAGGAGGCATCCCATTTGCACATGGAATAAACTATAAACATTCATTGTAATAATCCCAAGAAATCCATAGTGTCACGGTATCCACATACATATACCCCAGGGATTTCTTCACCCTCACAGTAAAGGTATCATTAAGGTATCACAAAGGCCGCAATAAAGTGAGTGAGTGAATAGAATTTAACGTCGCTTTCAACAATATTTCAGCTATATCACGACGAACCAACTTAGCACCACCCAGGCCAGTTGTGTTCCTGCTACTTCAAAGAAGAAATCTTTGAAGCAGCATGGAACCAGACACCCTCCATCCACCCTGTGAGACACTGAGGGCCACAATAAGGTATAGGTCATAGGTTTGACACAGATACAGGAGAGGTACAGTTAAGGCATATACCTTATCCGTACCTTCGAATTTGCCATTTAATTCAACGTGGACAAGGTACAGGTAAGGTACGTTCCAAAAGTGTTAACGATGCCTTAACTGTACCTCCCTTGAATAAGGTATCAATAAGGCATAGTGACAAGGTATCAGCAAGGCACCATCAGGGTATAGCATAGGTACACGGGGATAAAATCCGTCCACAAGCAAGGCACAAGTAAGATACATCCAGTGGTATCATCAAGGTACAGGGTATCCTGCAAGGTACCACTAATGTATATATATTGTCAGTCTGGAGGTACCATTGAGGTATAGCCTGGGTGCTGCATAAGGTACCGGTAAGGTATAAGCCACGGTCACGGGTAATGACGAGGTACAGTCAAGTCATGGCGAAAAGTAGCACATCATAAAAAGCAACAAATCCGATTGTTTTCAGAAGAATACTTTAGTTTTATTTTAGACAAACAACGGCCATTCTTCTATATAGTAAGTAGTAGGCACCATTAAAACATATACAGCAATATATATCCCGCTCTCTTCTTTACCATGTTTACTGTCTATGGGTTGACAATGCTTTCTTATTTGCAGTCATTTTGGTATTGTATCCAGACAGACTGTTGTTCTCCGCGCGCGTTGGATTTTTCATAAAAGATGGACTGCATTCTCACCTGAACACCTCAGCACAATTAAAACATATACAGCAACGTCCTGCTCACTTCTTTACGGTCTGCGGTTTGGCAATTCTTTCTTATGTACATTCCTTGGTTATTGTACACAGACAGACTATTGTTCTCCCTAGTCCTTTGATGCTCAGATAGAACATGAACCAACCATTCTCACATCATCACATCGGCATTATTTAAACATTTTACAGTAACATATGTACATCCCGCTCACTCTGTGTTCATGTAGACACGGTAGGGAGCAAGTGAGTCAAGCGATAATCACCAGTCCTCTGCTTGTGGCTCTTCAATCCCATTGCTCAGTAAATCACAGAAGCTGTGCCTGTGAATTGTGTAGAAAGCTGAAATGAATGAAAAATATTGGCCGAAAGCTGATTTTTGCTTTACAAGGCTTGGGCAGCTCGTGATGTCTCATGCCACAAGTGTGGTTCCAATGAACGAGATATTATTGGCAACTATATGTTCTACAATAGTTAATCTCACCTACGAAATAATTCGTATCACAACATTTTATTTGTTGAATATTTTCAAATGATGGGACAACCTCTTTGTAACTGAAAACATGGAAATAGAAAAAACACTCAAACAGGATAAACACTCAATGAAACAATGATAAAAGTACACCTCCTTAAAGGCAGTCAGACATGTCAGAAGTAGAATAATTTATTTCTTTCAAGAATAAAGTTAGAGAGGCGAGAAGTCGAGAACGCGAGGCGAGAAGTCGAGATTGCGAGGCGAGAAGTCGAGATCTTTCTCGACTTCTCGCCTTTTCGTCTTTGCTTTGTGGCAAAAAGGCGAGAAGTCGAGAAGGCGAGAATGGGCGGATTCTCGCGTTCTCGACTTCTCGCGTTCTCGCCCTTTTCAGATTAGGGGAGAAGGCGAGAAGGCGAGAACATTCTCGACTTCTCGCCTTCCGGTCTCTTCGATCATGCGTATAAGAGACCGGAAGGCGAGAAGTCTCGCCTTCTCGCCTTCTCGCCCTTTAATATCTTGTAAAAGTGGACACTCGATTAAAAAATGGTATTCATTACCAACCGTTGTCATAGTACATTTGGTACATAAACGTTCGGTTTGAGTGACATTTCTAAATCTACGAGTAACAACAGAAAGTCTATGGTTGCCAGTCCTAAACCAACATAATGCTACAGCTTTACTGAAAGGCAATTTGAACATATAATCGTCCAGAAGCTTCTTTGGTGTAAACTGTTTGTACAATACATAAACTGAGCTCTCAGATAGTGTAGCCTCCCATTTCTGGGTATGTCGATCAATCAGTCTTTGCTTGACAGTATAATTCAGCCAATTCAAACTTCTAAAGTTTTGCTTAAGCCAAATGTAATTCAGCCCACAGGATTCAAATATTGCTTTAACAATAACCATTTGAAAGAAAAGACATCTGAATTATGAACATGAAATAGAGCCTGATATATAGCGCTGGATACTTAACTTGTGTGTCTAATAAGAGGGTACCACAGAATCGAGAAGTCGAGAATGCGAGAATCCGTCCATTCTCGCATGCTCGCCTTCTCGACTTCTCGCCTTTTTTGACAAGGGCGAGAAGGCGAGAAGTCGCGAACGCGAGAATCCGTTCATTCTCGTATGCTAGCCTTCTCGACTGCTCGCCTTTTTCAAAAGGGCGAGAAGGCGAGAAGTCGAGAACGCGAGAATCCGTCCATTCTCGCATGCTCGCCTTCTCGACTTCTCGCCTTTTTTGACAAGGGCGAGAAGGCGAGAAGTCGCGAACGCGAGAATCCGTCCATTCTCGCATGCTCGCCTTCTCGACTTCTCGCCTTTTTCAAAAGGGCGAGAAGGCGAGAAGTCGAGAAAGCGAGAATCCGTCCATTCTCGCATGCTCGCCTTCTCGACTTCTCTGAAAAAAAGTGGTCTTTGTGGACAGACCCACTCGTTTTCATGGTACAGTTTTGTCAGACGAACCATGCCCAGACATGATAATCATACAGAATCCATTAATCCATAACTTATTTAGGTTTATCAAATCATTTAAGACACCAAATAAATTTGATCCAGATAAAATCTTGAAGTTTTATAGTCATTGAATTATTTCCAAATTTGCCTTATATGTATGCAACCGAGAGGTGGTGATGGTAGTGGTGGCCGTGGGGTGGGGGGGGGGGGGGAATGATAAAGTAAATGTCCGATGATGTATTGTACCATCTCCGCAATGATCTGTCCTTTCCATGGATCTATACCAGCATTACAATAACCAAAGGTGCATGAGGTCCCAATATCCCACCACATTACGCTCTAGCAATTACACATCCTCAGCCTGGATACTATTGGTCACAGTATCCTATGCTAATACAATGTATATATGGATAGTATTGAAATCACTAAACTGGCAGAAATAACGGGAACTAGCACATTAACACCAGTATGGTGATGGTGCTCCCCCATCCGGATCCTCTTGTCACAGGTGTCACAACCTGATAACATTACCCATTGGCATGGAAACATGCAATTCACACAGCTGCTTTCATGTTAATACCCAGTCATGGGACAATGTCACATATGAATGGACTTCATAGTGATACAGTGGCTATAGTATAGATATGAAATAACTTATTTGAGGATAATATGCGTAATATGTTCATAGTAATTTTCAACTTTTGACCCTATAGACTTTGAGAATATCTATGTGGGATCGCAAAATTCGTGGTTTCCCATTTGCATATTTGAAGCATCGGAATGTGACAACTGTGCGAGCCAGACTACGCAGACTGAAAGTTAGCTCTGGTCTCCAGCCTTCTGGCTACAGGAGGCTATGAAACATGTGTATGCGCTCATTGAGGTATTATCAGAGGTACTGGTACAAGGATCCCGCCACAAGCATACCACAATAATAATAAAATGAATCTGGTATTTTCTTCAAATCTTAGATAAAATAATTGTGATACCATATCCCAGAATTGATACATGCATACATGTATATCTCATTTACCGAGTTCGGCAAAAAGTTTGATAGCCGGAAGGAGAGAAAAGGACAAACTGGAATATCCCAATTGAATTATAATATCCCACTTTGGATATTTATTTTAGAATTTTTAAGTTGGCATATTTAGCTAGTTTTTCTGTTCGTAAAACATTGGTGAGTGATGGGATATTCACTGCAACAACAACACGGAAATATAATGCTTGCAGGTTTGTGAAGTATATTATATGTTGTTTTTGTAGTTTAAATGCCGAAATTCACTCAATTAGGACATATTTCAGCATCCAAACTTGGGTTTAATATCCCAAGTGGGATATATATCCCAGTTAGTTCTTTGCTCTGACCTGTTCAAACACAAACAAGCGGTTGTATTTTCGTAGCGAACGCGTCACGTGATCTGCGCGCTACAATCATTCTCGTGTTTGAAGCGGATTATAGGTGGTCCTCCACAGTTTCGTAGCAATTTTATAATATGATAGACTGCCCGTGTTCTGCTACATCATAATTCTTCTTGTCTTCTTAATAGCTTATATCTATAATGCCATCCTATTCAGCATAATCAACGCGGCAAACGAGCACGAACAGGTCGTTGGCAGGCTTCTTCTACATGGTGATGTAAAAACTATTACATACAATTGAATATAGATGAAGCATGACTCACTGGCGGAACGAACGAAGACATGAAAACTTGGCTACAGCGACATCAGCTCCTCACGGCCATCAAACCAGCCAACGCCATTGACTTTAGCGTTGAGCATTTCACAACGTAATGATGATCTCCATATGTATTCTTCATCTAGGAATAGATACTCACTGGTACTTGCCAAGTTCTGTTGTTGTGGCTGTGAACTCGTTGTTGTTGTTGTTGTCCAAACAGCGACTCTATCTTTCTCTCTTCACTTCACTTGTCGTGTACGGTATCAATATGTATGGTCAATTTCATGTAATCCTACCTCACTACGGCCGTACTTTAATAACTTGACACACAAACATATCTTGACAAATCTTCTTCCCGGCGCAGCAAAAACGCAGTACGAGGACTTCCAGATTTCCGTAATCGCCGATCGCACAACTTTGGGATCTTAACCTAGGCCTCAATGGAGTTTGGCAGGTTTTCCCTGAAGATCTTCGCTCATTTGAGATCATTTTCTTCAACTTGGCGAAGTAAAAGATAGTAATCTGTTTACATTATGTGTTATAATAGGAGCTGAACTATTGACTAAGTTATTTTCCAATTACTTCGCTTTTCAGGTAGAGGAAATACTCCAGTGACGTCATTGTATCTATAATCGAACTCAATCGGGTTTTAATCGTTTTTGTTTTCACTGAGAAAGTTTTCGAGGGTTTCTGAACTGATTCTCCATATAGTTTCTTGTTATTTAGACCAATAAAACTAATCTATTTTTTTCATATCGATTTTTAATTAATAGAAATCAAGGTATGGAAGAAAATTAAAATCTAGTTATCAGGATTTACTTGTCTTGACATTAATGGAAATGAATTTACTTGAGTCAAAGTTGAGAGAAAAAAATGTAGGAAAAGAAAAAAGTCTATTTGGGAAAAAACAACATTTTTTTCATAATTTATTGAAATATATACGTAGGCATTTACCATGAAGTATCCCTCAAGCCTGGGAAGTGTCTCCGTTATGATTCGTCTTGCATGAAAGTGTCAACAGACAAAGGTGGACAATAGTCTGTCTGGGTAAAAGAATAAGTCTGGATGGGAGTCGCTTGTTTAATACAAGTGCCTGAACAATATATCCTTACACGAAAGACTGACATTTGTTTAAAGATGTTTTCTTTTAAGGTGTAATCGAACCTGTCAAAAATGTGTAAAATTATTCAAGATATCATCCAGAGTTACAAATGTTAATGATAACATCTGAGGTTCACATCCAATTTGTTGCAAAATGAACAAGTTGAACAAGGTATATAGATTTGGCTTGAGTAAATATAAAGTCTGCGAGGCACCAACAAGGCACATCCCAAGTTGTTGCAAAATTAACAAAGCTGATAAGGTACAGTGCTTTGGCTTGAATACATTTCAAATCTGAGATATACCACCAAGACACAATTCAATTTGTTGAAAATCAAGCTAAGTATATAAGGTACCAAGGAGGTACTGGTACAGACTTTGTAAGGTACTGATTGGGTATATATCTTCTCAAGACCCACCTACTGAACCCGAATATGTACTGTTGAGGTATAAACTTATTGAAGTCAACTGGGTCAAAGGTTTCGTTAAGGTACACTCTAAAGTTGAGATACAATTAAGGCGCATCTAAGGTGCCAGATAGGTATATACCTTGCTTCTGTGAGGGCATTTATTCTAATTTGACTTTGTGGAAACCAATTACAGGTTGATCTTACGGTGGCGATACCTATCGGTGTACGGAAAGCTGTACCAAGCAACATATTTTGGCAAGATATCCACATGCCAAATTTGAAAAGAGTATATACATACATATGTACAGACGCACAATTATATAGATAGACATTTTACACATTGTCATATATACAAACATACAAACATCATGAAAATAAAGTAATCTGGAAATCTTGAAGACATTGTTACATATATACATACAAACAAACGTACATACGCAAGAGAAAATGTCTATTATTAGGTGACGTATTCCCGAGGATACACAATTAATAAAACCACCCAAATGCTTTGCTAGTTAAATATTGGTTGATAAATAGTGCGACTTATCTTTTTATCTTTGAAATGTATAACGTTTCAGACTCTCGATAATTTTTCCGAACATAGTCCATTTTTCGCTAAACTTGTCCATTGTATTGCTTATGCTGGATATATATTTCTCGAGTTGATAATGACTGTGAAATTTGTTTAAAAGAGCATTCAAGTTCAGCTTTGAAGACCTGAACTTGTTACTATAAATATATTGCTTTGTTAACAAAGCCAATGTATTCAGACATTGTTGCTCACCATCCAACCAGCATACCTTTTTTGGAGTAATTTTAACTTTTACTTCAAAACTGTCAAACCATTCTTGCACTTGGTCCCAAAAATGCCGGATAATAGAGCACATAAATAATAGATGTTCAATAGATTCTGTTTCTCCAGCACAATAAAAACATAGATTACCATCGCGTTTACCAACAGTATACAAGAACGAGTTTGTGCACAAAATTCCGTGCAAGATCTTATATTGTATATAACCAGTGCTGTGAATGTATTTTTATGTGTGCTTTTCGAGTCAGTTTAGTATTTAATAATTCTTCCCATCTGTTCACCGGTTATTATTAATCCCTCTTCCCCATTTAATAAATCATGAAAAATTCTACATCCCTTGGTTTCCTTGATCAATATTTTTTTCTCTAAACTGATCCGAGGAGTGAATATCATCACATCTTGGTACTTTTGACATATCTCTGACTTCCATTTCTTATCAATATTTGAGACGATGCGAATATATTCCAAGCATGTGCCTCTGATATTGTATTTACTTTTTATTTAGTTTTTTTTGATAGAAAGTTACTATCGGAGCTCAGGATATCATGAATATATTTAATGTTATTCTGGTACCAATTTTTACCCCTCAGCCCGAATGGGCATAGAGGTATTGTTGTGGGTCCGTCTGTCCATCTGTCCGTCTGTCTGTCCGTCCGTCTGTCCGTCCGTCCGTCTGTCCGTACCATTTTCGTTAACATTCCATATCTTCAAAACTACTGAAGGCAGGTTCTCCAAACTTCTATCCAGTACAGAATGTATTTTGTAGATGTGCCTTTTGTATCTTTCGGGACAATCGGGAACACTCGGGTGATGGAATGGTCTTTGCTGAATAAGATACCCGATACAACCCCAATGAAAACTGCTCCAAGAATAATTGAAGGTAGTTCTACAGCCCGTTTCATATGTGTCCCTTTTCATCAGTCTTTTCTCTCCATTCTGCTTTCAAAATATCAACGGAATATTGCCCGCTTTGTCCCTGAATACCAAATTATCCTTCCTTCTTTTTTTTCTGAATGATCAATGCTCTCCACGAAATACCAGAGGACATAGCCCATGCATGGCCAACCCGTAAGTTTTTTTCTCAAGGATTGATCAGCCTGCGAATGTAGTCCAAGGTTTGATCTCCACAAGTTTTTTTCAAGTTACGTAAGGTTGGTGATGATAATAATTATAGGAATTGCTTAATGTGCAATTTTCATCACTTTCACGTCTTGATAACCTTTATAGTATAAGTAGCAAGTTCAGGTATCCATACGCGATAAAACCTCTATTGCAGACTTCATTTATTTATGTGACAACCAGCAGCCGATCTTTACCGGAACTTTGAGGTGACGTACGTCTGTTTTCTTGATGTGACATATTAAATTAAACTAGTGACTTGCTTGCTAGGGGTTATATCTTCAGATGTAAAGTATAAACGAATTATGAGACGTTTTTGCTGAAGGATAGTTAAATCTCTAAATCGAACTTGATAACGAAAGTGCGACTGGCGCAATTTACAACAACAAAAACGACCACGTGCGTGATCATTTTGGTTCCGACTTCTTCAAACGTCCCAAAGCTATTCTGTTTGATAAAAGCTAACTGAAACTACCTTCCAAAGGAAATTTCAAATATATTTGATGGAACCCTATAGCCATACTTGGACGGAGAAACTATAAGGAAAGCTTTAGGCTGGTTGGTTAATTTTTTTTTCCTGTTCAGCATCATTTTTTAAAATAAATCTGGGTAGGGAAGGAGGATTTTTAGTGGCCTGTGTGGATAAAATTATCAGTACACCTTGCCTTAATAGTTGGGTTTCTGTTCTGAATAAAGTAGCGTTTTGTTCGTTTTTTTTACATTTTTGCTTCTAAGCGCCCAGAACTATATTTTATAGTAGACGACTGGTTTGTTTAACACTTGACAATTCAGCTTTCCATCAGCTTTCCATTAAAGTCTATTATCGTAATCGTCGCTAACCAACGTTTTGAATCTCCAATCATAAAGGCAAACAACAGAGCAGAAGGACGATGGATGCAAGCTACTTACATGTACAATATGGCATTTAGTGAGGCAGTTCAATAAACTGTTGATCACACTGTTCTGCTACATGTACACACACTCGTGATATAACTGATAATTTTTTCTAGAATATTACAGAGCTGAGGGGTTCTAGCACCGCTGGTGCCTCATGTTGATGAACAGATTTGGTTGCCTCAAGTTGTTATTATTTCTAGATTGGTTCATTTACCAGGTCGTTTATTTCACTTGGGGTTAATTTTTTTCTCATGCGGTACTAAGCGCTAAATACCTTCCCCCAGAAAGAATTTAGAATTGTTGGTATTATAATTTTAAGATATTCATTACCCAAGCTCCAAATATTTTGCATTGTACCTGCTTCAATGCCTATGAGATCGTTCCATTTCAGGTTATGCAGCAAAAGTATTCTAATCCATGAAATTATAATGAAGTTTACTATGCTTACCATGCATGCGTAATCCCCCATTTTTTTTATAATCCTGTGTAATAATTTTCCGTTGTATTCTATCGCTCCTTTCGTTCCAAAGGAATTTAAGGAGAATACTATTGAGTACCTGGATGAAGTTGTCTGGTGGGTTGGGCAAAGCAAGGTTGGGCAAAGCTGACGATATTATTACAGTAATTTTACCCAATAACGTTAAATTTCTCATTTTCCATTTACTCAGTTCTCTTTTCAGATTTGCCAGCTTGGCTAGATAATCTATTTTCCCAAATATCAATAACATTTTAAAGCCAGTTACCCAGTTTAATGTTATGTCTTGGCATAATTGTATTTCTGCCCCTGTCAAAGCCCCAATCCATATTGCTTTAATTTTATCTACATTTATTCTCAATCCAGATATTTTGTTGAAACTGTCCAGACGTTGTACCTAAACGATACCTTGTGGCCCAGTTGAATTCTTGTACCTTCAATAGGTATAACCCCCAGCAGTACCTCTTTGGGTTCAGTAGGTGTGCCTTGAAAAGGTATATACCTGATCAGTACCTTGCAAAGTCTGTGCCAGTAGTTCCTTGGTGTCTTATCTACTTTGAACAAATTGAACTGTGCCTTGATGGTAGCTCTCAGACTTGGAAATTTATTCAAGCCAAAGCACTGTACCGTCTTCGAGCCCTATTACCTTACCTTAATTTTGCAACAACTTGGGATGTGCCTTGTTGGAACTTCCTAGACTTAAACATTTACTCAAGCTAAATCCATGTACCTTCTTGTATCTTATCAACTTGTTCATTTTTCAACAAATTGGACGTTAGCCTCAGTTGCTATCATTCAAATTTGTACCGCTGGACGGTATCTTGAAAATTGTGCACATTTTGACAGATTCGACTACATCTTGCAAAGAAAACATCTGTAAACAGGGGTCGGTCTTTCGTGTAAGGATATATTGTCCAGGCTCTTGTATTACACAAGCGACTCCCATTCAGACTTATTCTTGTACCCAGACAGACTATTGTATACCTTTATCTGTTGACACTTTCATGCAAGACAAATAATAACGGACACAATTCCCAGGCTCGAGGGATACTTGATGGTAGATGCAGTACGTATATATTTCCATAAATTATATATATTTTTTTGTTTTGTTTTTACTTTCCCCACATTTTTCTCTCAACTTTGACTCAAGTAAAGTCATTTCAATTTATGTCAAGCTAAGCAAAGCCTGAGAACTGGTTTTTAGCTTTCTTCCATACCTTGATTTCTATGAATAGAAAAATGATTAATTTGCATAATAAGAAACAATATAGAGAATCAGTTGATAAACCTTCAAAAAGTTTCCCAGTGGAGAGAGGGGAAAAAACGATTAAAAACCGATTGTGTTACAATAACGTCACTGTGGGATTTCCGCCATCTGAAAAGCGAAGTAAATTGAAAAAACCTTCCACAGGGAATAGTTCAGCTCCTATTTAACACATAATTCAGACAGATGTACTATCTTGCACTTCGTCAAGTTGTAGAAAATTATCTCAAGTATGAGCGAATTTTTTCAGAGAAAACCTGCTACGCTTCATCGAGGCCAAGGTTAAAATACCTCAGTTGCGCGGGTGGCGATTACGGCACCGTGAATAACAGAACAGCCGATCTTTTGTTTAGAACCGCTGTTACTTCATCTATGCAGATTGTGACTTCGTCCAGCCTGGTACCCTAAATCACTGTTACAGTATTTACATATACTAGTTTGCTGGGGAACGAGGCTCAGAAATTCTAGTTCTGCGTTTTGCTGTACCGGGAAGAAGTTTTGTCAAGTTTTTATTGTGAACGTGGCACTCGTATTTGACTCAAATTTCCAGACTAGCTTGCAAGTTAGCATATGGTCTGTTCCAAGAATCTGGAGGTGATGCTCTTATCATGCTTAGGGCACACACGAAGCAGGTTACTGATATCATCCCGAATGGAAAATGCATGCATGCGTTTATACATAATTATTATATTTAAGGGTTGAAGAAAATACCGAAATCAACTTATTACTATTGACGCATGCTTGTATCGGGATCCTTGTACCAGTACCTCTGATAATATCTCAGTCAGTGTATGCACATGTTTCATAGCCTCCTATAGCCAGAAATACGGAGACCAGAGCTAACTTTTCTTCTGGGTAATCTGGATATCACAGTTGTCAAATCCCGGTGCTTTAAACATATATATGGGAAACCACAGATTTTGCGATCTCACAAAGATATTCCCAACGTCTATATGGTCAGAATTTGAAAATTACTATGATCATATTACCCATATTATCTTAATTTTTTTATTTCATATCTATGCTATAGCCACTGTATCACTATGAAGTCCTTTCCTCTGTGACATTGTCTCGTGACTGTGTGAATTGCATGTGCCCATGCCAATGGGTAATGTTATCAGGTTGTGACACCTGTGACAAGAGGAGCCGGGTGGGGGAGCACCATCACCATGCTGGTGTTAATGTGCTAGTTCCCGTTATTTCTGCCAGTTTAGTGATTTCAATACTATCCATATATACATATTATTAGCATAGGATAGCTGTGACCAATAGTATCCAGGCTGAGAATGTGTAATTGTTAGAGCGTAATGTGGTGGAATATTGGGACCTCATCTTTGGTTATGGTAATGCTGGTATAGACCCATGGAAAGGACTGATCATTGCGACGATGGTACATGCACAATACATCATCGGACATTTCCTATATCACCCCCTCCCCCACCATCACCATGCATATATGGTAAATTCACAAATAATTCAATAACTCTAGATTTTCTAGCTTTTATCTGGATCAAATTTATTTGGCGGCTTAAATAATTTGATAACACTCTAAAATCATTAATGGATTTTGTATGATCAGTAATGATAATCATAACGAATGCCTAGTCATGGTTCGTCTGACAAGGCTGTACCATAAAAAAGAGTGGGTCAGTCCTAGCAAAGACTACTTATTTGTAGGAGTTCCGAATCACATTCGAGATCTGATGACCTCTTCGAATAGGCTCATATTCAAACGAATTTGTAGAAGCCAGGCAATGTGTTGTATATTTCGTCCCCTGTGAAATCACATATCTGTATCCGTGTTTGTTTTGACATGAGAGAATCTCTCGTGTCATTCCCCTCTGGGAAGAAATAAGAGGAATCAGTCTCACATGACGTGAAGCAAACTTGTCAATCTCACAGCAGACGATGTACACGTAGAGGGCATATAATGCGTTCCTAATTTAACTGCTAAAATCCAAGATGGCCACCATTACCTTGGCAACCCCAATAAATATTTTTGAGTGATTTTTTTTTCAATTAGTTTTGATCATATATCCAATATATATAAAAAATGCTTGAGATACCTTCATTTTTGAAAGAAATAACATTTTCTACTTCTGACATGTCTGACTGCCTTTAAGGAGGTGAATACGTTTACCATTGTTTCATTGAAAGGTTTATACTCTGTTTTAGATGGTTGAACTGTCACATGGGGGCAGAGTACATGTATAGCAGGACCAGTACCGCTGGGCGAAGAACAAATGGAGCTGTCCTTCTAGGAGAATGAAACGATCAACATCAGACATAACATGTCAGACACCTACACCACACCTGAGAGCGATGAAAGACTGACAGCACGATACTTGATTAACACACTCTTCCCTCTTGACGGCATTACTATGGAAAACTGCCGGTATGGAGGCTAAGAAGGTCCGGTGGCTACGAGTGTCCAGTTCCTATCTTTTAACCCATAGTTAATCTCAACTACTAAATAAATCGTATCACAAGCCGCAAGCAGAGGACTGTGGTGATCATCGCTTGATTCACTTGCCCTCTATACCATGCCTGCAAGGGCTCACTTGGCAGAGATCATCTAACATAAGTCGCAATTCACTGTCAGATATCTAAAACAGTGACTTTATTGGGATGAGAGTTTAGGTGAGAATGTAAAAATCAGATGACTAATGAAAACCATAGTCCGTCTGGATACGATTACAAGCGTCTAGTCCGTCATTCATAATCCAGCCGTCGTCCATTAGAGAATATCCGCGTCCATAATCCAAAGACCTATTCCATTTCCATATAACAGTATTAGCACCAAATTCAAAAAGACAAAAAGTATACATAAACATAGGCTTGTTTCCTGCAAGAGAGAAGCGGTCAACAATTTTCAATGTTCATGATGTTCCAAAATATCAAATCCGTATCGCTATCAGTATTCTTAATCCATAATATTCGTATAGAGTCGTCATCTAAAATGTTACCTCAGTCACGCTTTGATTGTGCCTGTTCATATGAGTACCATGATCTTGTGATGGCCCCTAGCCCCGGGTTAAGCGGAATTAGACACATGTTACGAAACGTAGCCCCATAGATCTTGCACGCTTAAACCAAGGACTGTACATAAGAAAGCATTGATAACCCACAGACTAAGTGGGAGGGATGTTCTTATGCTACTGTATAAATGTTTTAATAATGCTGATGTGATGAAGTGATGTGTGTTTTATGTTCTATCTAAGAATCGCGCGACTATAGCTTAGCTTATTCCGTCTGGATAAAATAACCAAGGATTGCACATAAGAAAGCATTGGCAAACCGTAGACTGTACAGAAGTGCGCGAGATGTTGCTGAATATGTTTTATTTTTGCAGAGGTGTTCAGCTGACAATGTGCAGTCCGTCTTTTATGTAAAACTACACAAGTGAGAGGAACAATAGTCTGTTTGGATACAACACCAAAATGACTATAAATAAGAAAGCATTTTCAACCCATAGACAGTAAACATGGTAAAGAAGTGAGCGGGATGTATTTTTATATGTATTGCTGTATATGTTTTAATGGTGCCTACCACTTACTATATGGAAGAATGACCGTTGTAAGTCTAAAGTAAAACTAAAGTATTCTTCTGAAAACAATCGGATTTGTTGATTTTTATGTTGTGATACTTTTCGCCAAGATTTGAATGTACCTCGTAGTTACCCTTGACCGTGGCTTATATCTTACCGGTAACTTCTGTAGCACCCCGGCTGTACCTTAATGGTACGTCCAGCTATAAAATGGCTGACAATGTATATACCTTGCTGGGACCTTGCACAACACCCTGTACCTTGCTAGTACCTCTGGATGTACCTTACTTGCGCCTTGCTTCTGCACAGATTTTATCCCCGTGCACCTAAAATAAACCGTAATGGTGCTTTAGAAATACTTTGTTACTATGCCTTATTGATACCTTTTTCAAACGAGGTACAGTTATTAAGACATTGTTAACAGTTTTGGAACGTACCTTACCTGTACCTTGTCCATGTTGGATCAAATGGCAAATTCGGAGATACGGATAAGGTATATGCCTTAACTGTACCTGTCCTGTACTTATATCGAATCTGTATGGCCAAAACCTTATTGAGACCTTCGTGATACCTTAATGATACCTTTACTGTGAGGGCTATGTTTGATCTGAAATATCAGCGATATTTTTTCAGTTGCTTTGTTTTATGATATCTGATTATTACCTGTACGAAGCATCGAACCTGTCGACGGATGGGTAATTATATATGAACTTTCAATCTTCGAGTCACACGAATACGAATATGATGATTTGATTGCAGCAGATACGCAGCCGATTATCCAAATGAAATAGCAAATATGAGTACGGTCGTGTACTAACTGGAGACATAGTGAATGTGAATACACCAACAACAATTCAACAAATATGCCTAACGCCTGCCCAGTTTTTTTATCCGTGAATATTTTTATGTTTCAGATTAAATATTCATATTCCTGTTTCGTGACGTTTTCTCCAAATTACGGACTATATTGCTTCTTAGAATCAACCAACAGGGTCTAATATGTATAGATAAGATCGAGAAAAAATACATTATATTCGAGTATAAGGAAAAGTTCACTAACGGAGTGAAATACACTAGTCATACGACAGATATAACGGATACGTTGCATTATTTGTATATGGGATTGGTGAGAAAAGGCGCAGGGTGGATGTGGGGGCGGGGGGGGGATCAGGATGACGCATCACATACCTGCTACTAAGAGAAATACGACTGATGTCGCTTCTACCACGTCATCATTGAAGTTGATGACTTTGCACGTATAATTAGAAGTATCTGCAACTGTGGGCTTCTCCAGCACCAGTGAGGCGTTGTTCACAAGCATCACGCGACCATCGTAGTCTTCCGCGGGAAGAATGGCGCCGGTACGTGTTACCTGGAGTACGGCAGAACCTCCCAAAGGTTTCCCTTTAGTCCAGTTTATCGTAGAATCCGTCCCGCTGCTGGAGGTGTAATGACAGGGCAGTACAACTCGTTCGTCTGTATTCAGTGCCAGCACATCGCTATGGTTCGCTGAAGTTATTCTCACAGCAGTCAGGTCTGATGAGATATAAAATAGAGAATTCCGCTAATGTAAAAGATTGGTCTGAAAATCTAGTTTGCTTGCCATCACGTAACTATTGGGAGAAATTTTCTATTGTTTCCTCAGATGTATCGTCATGACAAACCAACATGATGAAGTACACAGGTTTTCAAATATGACAGGAATGAATGTTAAATGAAATGAACCCCGTAACTCTTATGATCTCAATTGATCATACGCCTTTACGTTTTGTGTTAAAGGTCATTAAGTATGGCATCAAGTAATTAATCTCTAAATTTCTTGCATCAAAAATCCAGCCCAGTAGATGTATTTTGTTTCTTATTCCAATCGAATGAACAATCTTATCTGAGTGAAAATCGATCTTTCATATACCGGTAATCTATTAGATTGACTTTTCTGGGATACATTTCTTTTTCAAACTTCTCAACAGATTGAGAATATCCCATTTCCATCTAATTATGTAAAAGAATACAAGCTACTTTTGAATCCTCATGTACATGTATCTGTTCTTAAGGTTACTCACACTTAACGCAGAATAGAAATGAGCAAATTATAGACACTGCCTTCATCATGGCCGATGATCATCTATCTTGATTGTAGTGCACCACACCGACGTCTTTGGAAAAGAGAATCCAGTAATTGAGGTGAGTAATCAATCGGTCCACACGATATCCTAAGCTAATGCAATCTTTGCCCAAAATGGTCGGTACATCGGGAAAATTGTGACTCTTTGAAGATAAAAACGTGTTTGGTGAATTAGATCGATTCCATTAATATTTTCGGACTATAAATGAGTTTCGTTAGAGTTGTCGATTTTGGCGAGCTTTGCTCAGCAATCTTCCTGCATCGGACCTCTAACAATGTTCTAACACATATTCCCTATGATAAATTTCAATTCAAACGCAAATTTAATTTCCACTGATATAGTGCAAGTGACTAACGGATCAAACGGTTTGCATTGATCACATATAGGGTGAACACCATTGACGCAGTACACTATTCTTTGCTTCCCAAAAGTGTTCCAATAAGCTTAAATCCGAAAACTATGAGCACTGACATGGGCTTGAGAAATACCCACCATCATGCGAGTCTTGTGTATGGGCGTTTGTTGTCGAGAGGCAAAGATTTGCCATCAAGCGGTGGGCGAACTCACACAATAACGTTTCGCCGTACTTAATCCCTCGAACGCTATTATGTTGCAGGGTACCTCCAGATAATGAATGAATGCGTTCTACATCGCTTGCAGAAGCTCAGCCAAATCCTTAGAATTCCTTATATACACATCTATTTCTTTATTGTGAAAGTTGTCGAACACAAATCCTATTAATAATAATAATAAATATTTGAGCGCGCTACCAATCACAGTATCACACAATCAGTGGCCTCGCGGATAGTTTCCTTTTCTATCCGCATCGCAACCCTAACCGCCCTTTCTTAACTTTGCGATCTACTCCTAGAAGATATTTCGTTGAAAAGGGGCTTCTTAAATTCAGTCTTCATGCTTACAAGCTTCAAGCGTGGAACCCGAAAGGACACAAATTTAATAAACTAGGCAATGCACTGGCGACAGGGATGTTACCATATGAATCAGAAGCCGCTGTAAGTAACGATTCTTAAAAAAGGTACAGCATCCTGAGTGGTGGACTACCAGGCCTTTTGACAATCCTAACTTCCTAAGGACCAGTAAAAATCGCAATGTGCCAACAGAAAATCTTTAAGTTTGAAAAGACATGAGTGTGAAGAAATCGTGTACGACATATGTGTCAGAACATATAGACTGAACAAAGGCGAACAAAATAAGAAACCCTAGAGAGATTTACGCATTGCCTAGGAAATATTCGAAGAAACAGTCCAGTTCGTCAAACATCTGTCCAAGTTGGAAAAGTCGGTAATATAATCTTCTGATAAATACCAAGCTAAAAAAGTTAGTAACTGTTGGCAACCAAATTTATGTACGTCAAAATAGGAATTTAGAAGAGGGGGCACATCTCAGTAGACGTTTTACAATATTGCTTGGTTACCCAGATTGCTCCTACGTTATCGTCCTGCAATCTTTCTACACGTCGTAGACGTACAACTGTTGACATGGATTCAATCAAAAGAATGATCGATATATGTAATCTGCTATTTATTTTCGGTACGTCTTTAAATCTTTGCCCCGCTCATCATCAACATTGGACTTGCAGATATATTCTGGCAGATATTTTCCGAGCCTCCATAAACTACAGTGGCCTCATTTAACATTGGGTAAATTGGGGGGGAAATTATAATATTGAATAGAAGTAAGGACACTGGGGAATTTGGCAGCTCTGGACATACTGAATTAAAACAGGGGATTTTTTGGACAAAATCACTTTTATTTGTAATAGGCCTATATGTATCGACTTTTAGCCTTTCAGTGAACGCAACTGGTCGAAACACTCCACTCGATAGAGGCCAAGGCCCAGGAAATGGACTTGAACTCTCTTGTAATATGGTATCTCAGTTTGAAAGTCAGTTTGAATATTATGAAGAAACGAGTATTTATGACTATATTTCTAAGGTATATGACTTGCAGGCTGAAGAATTCATCTCCCATTCGACCTTAATTTTGAATCCCAAAAGTGGTATCGTAAGTAAATTGTATGGAGTTTTAGGTCTGTACTTCATCGTTTATGACTCCATACTAATTTCGTGTTAAATTAGATTACATAGTCATGCGAATTTATCTGCAACTTCACTACCTTGTGCATATATAGTTCTTTTAAGAATAGAATATAATTTATTGCGCATCAATTGTACCCAGGTTTGGGCTAAAAAAACGCATATCTAAATACATAAAACAGACAAACAATAAAATAAGTACATAGTGACACGTACACAAGCGTCCACATGCGTCCACACATATTAAGACACGATAAACTACCAGACATACATTTTCGTACAAAAATAAATACAAACCAAAAAAAGGTAAACACTTCGACATTGTTGCACTGTCTAATGCATGTAATCGTTTTATCACAGATTTACATGTATATGGGCAATATCACAGTACGCACTTCCTTTGGCAGAAACAATCATATAGAAACTCTACAACCCTTTTGTGAGTTCTGGATTTTCACAGGTTGGGAGCCTAATGAGTAGCTCACGTACATCAATATTAACATCAGTAATGAGTACAATTTCTTTGAAAAATAAAAAACAAACTCCCTGAAGAGTTAATATTTTTTACAATACAATAGAAACTGTTTATCATCTTGCAATGTATTGGAAATCTCAGATAATCTACCAGATCTGGGATTCTTGGTTTATCTTCCACGTTCAATATTTAGCTTGTGGGCACTAATTTGCTGTTTTATTAGGGCTGACCTATGTTCGCTATTTGTCACGTTCAACATATTTTTTTTTCATAGTTAAACTTTCTTTAATAGAATGATACGTTTCAGTTTACTTGAATGATTGAGTTTGGCATTTGTGAATTTCTGGAGTAGCTGTGACTTGATATATCTAATTGTTGCTTTTGGAGTTTCACAACTAAGATTTTCCCGAAGACGACAGGATTACACAAGATATTTAAGTTTTTTTTCGCATAGAAATAGTCTCATCTTTTAAAGCTTTCTTCATGTTTTTTTTCACTGGTATTATACCTGTAAGTGCGCCCCATTTCTGAATGAATACAATATGCCCTGTGAAATTAATATTTATCATCGTTGAACAGTATGAAACTTTGGGTATAGACGTGACGTACCAAAAATAGGTTGGTCAAAAGGACCCAAAGTGTTTGTGTCAAAATGAAATTTCAGGTCTATACCCAAAAATACTTGGTCAATTTGACCCAATCCTACTGACAGTGAAGGGATATTTTTCTTACCAGACTTAACCGGTTCTTCTCGGACTAGATTATTAACCCCGGTTATTTGCGGATATTTTGCTACAAAATCAAGCTGTGGACTAAGCTTTTCCATGACCATCCGCCTTTTTGCAAAATTCCATGTTGTATTTCTCAACTATGCTAATGATTTCTGGTTCCCTTAAATTTCAAATATGGCGACCGGATTTTCATGTCCAAATCTGTTAGGTAAAGTTCCTCAAATGAAATTGCGTTTCAGTGTCATCTGACTTTTTTGGAGCAACTTCAGCCCACTGTTTGGAATACGACTCACTGTGCCACCATCAAGTCGGTCATCTTCAATCATATTTACATTTTATAGTAGAGCTTGACCCAGAGATATAGCGTGCTGAGTTCCAGCATCTTAGACTAAGGGATAACGGAGAATGACAGGATCGTCCCTCCAAGCTACAGTACATCCAAATCGTCCTCCAAGCTGCATTACACCCCAAATCGCCCTCCAAGCTGCGATACACTCCAAATCGGCCAGGTGAGATTAAACTACATAGGTTTGAATACAGAAAAGCGCATATGCTTTGCATGAATAATATCGCTCCCTCCCACCACGTATACATTCGCGCCTGTTGGCGATGACCGTCAATTTGATCAACATTATTGATTGGCTGCGTCTATCATACATATCAAAATGTTAAATGGGCAATCCCAAAAACACACCGTATATACTGGTTTCGTTTACATCAACAATAAAATAGTATAAACTTGCACGAACAGTTATTCTTAGAGATTTTATCAGAATCCCATTGGATCGAGTTCAGCATTTAGATCTAGAATATGGTTTGAAATAACATACACTATACAATACAGCAAATATGAAATATAAGTATTTTAAATTCTACCCTTTAAAGCTATTAAGATACGCGAATATAGCCAGGTTGACAAGACTATACCTATCGATGAGTGTGGCGTTCTTACTGAGTCTAATATTTGTGTGAAACCGGATATGCTGATAATACAGTATGTAAACTAAGATAATCTGCCCCGTCAAGAGCCTCGGTGTAGTCTGTCCCACATACAACAGACGTGCACGATATGCCATCAAAATATGTTGAACTAGCTACGATATTTATTCCAACGTCGCATTCTTATTCAGTCCTTAGTATTACAAGGCCATGTTGGTACATTCTTCTCAAGTATGCATACGCAACACTGGAGTCCATCAATCAAATTTAGAATCGTTCATTGAATTTCAGTTCGATCCTATTGACGTTATGTCATCAGCATATGCTGGACACACTTCACTGCACATACACAAAAACTGTTGCAGTCAGTATGACACCACTTTATCATACCGCACATCAATTGTACAACATTTACAACATAGCCGACGCAGGACCTGTATCGTGCATGTCATTGTGGCTGCCTCCAGAGCTGGTCGGTTCTTCCAACATATGGTCGGAATTCATTACCCAACTTTCATAGGATGAGATCGACATATTATATTGTTCAGGCCCTATTCTTAAAATGATTTGTACACTCTTTCAATTGTTTCTAAGCCTGAATCTAAGACGACAGCTTCTCGCCTTTTACTGACGGTGATTTTTCTCCAGCCTTAGCTTCATGCATGCAATGATTCATCGTACAAATGTCTATCGCTTTGAATGATTCAAATCCACTTGGGATCACCCTTATTTTAAACCTCACCACATGGATGTACTTCAGCATAGACTTTGATTTCTGTTACTGTAAAACAATGCCATCAAAAATGTTTTAAAGTGTTGTTTGGCTATCTTTGAATCTTATTTGACCTTTAAATTACCAAAGAATTACTTCAAATTTCCACCCCTACCATGAACCATCCTGCACACAAAAGTATTTAAAAACAGCGCAATATATATGAAATAAAAACTGATTTTCGCTCATTTTGTCCTCGTGTAGCCCAAAATGTGACCCTAAATTGACACAATCTCCAACAAATATCCTTCGTTTAAACATCACACTACATAAAATTAATTTACCTCATTCATCACGATTGTAGTTAAGCTGGGAGCGATTTATACAAATAGTTGACTTGATATTACTCCAAACGTGACCCCAAACCGACCTTCAATGCCCAAAATGCGGATGGTACCCCATCCTACCTTGAACCCTACCACGCAAAGAACTAATTTTGCATGCGTACACAGTTCTAACAATCAGTGTCAATTGGTGTACATCGTCCGTTGTGCAAGTAGAGGAACACAGCGCGAGCACCTCCAAACACTGGTTGTAGATATGTTGTGTAATATCATCACAAGAAAAAACGCTGACTTACCTCAGACATCAAATCAACAACACAAAGTTACCAGAGCGTAATGTAAGGCGAAAACCATTGACGGTTGAATGAAAAACCAGCTTCACGACAGGAAATTTCAAGGGGAATACCCACAGTGAGGTATTAATATGTGTGACATAATTAGCCGTATATTTCCGTGTATTTGAGTTGGTCAATTATCGACCGCCTATGACTAAGCTGTCGCCCATATCCTGGTTGAAATTCAATAGCCTATATAGGTATATCGTGATTGCGGTCCGTAACAATCCTGTCTTCTTGTGAGGTCTCAACTGAGTCTTCGTGCATCTAATGTTATATGTGTCTGGTCACAGATATCGTGAAATAGCAAGCAGCAACTGTCGGTAATGATATCAGTATTGATTGCTGTGAACACACGGAGTAGAGCAAAAGCGCCCTCTTTGGGAGGCAAGCGGGCCCTTGGAGAGCGAACGCGGTCTTATGAGATTTGTAGCACGATCTAGGAGAGACAGCATGATGATGCACAATATGTTGAGCAGAACCGACGCATTGAATGACTCATAAAGACATATTTCTCACGATAGCCTTACAAATTAACTCTTCCAGAGTACCCAATTGTGTTCGGGGAAGATGAGGGTGCACGTTTCATGAGTGATCAGATCATATTTACGTCCGGACATTTGGCACAGTTTGCAAGGTCATGATATGAAAAATCTTCATAAAATCTGCTCAAAACCCATCAGTAAAATCCATAACCTGTAATTCTACAGCTGCAGTTTCATGTTTATGGCAAGAATAGTTGGTTTTCCTTCAGCAAAAGTCATTTCAGCGGGTTTTGTGTCATAATAAATTAGAAAAAAACCCACTTCCTGTTCCGTGGCGTTAGGGAACGCCAACACAAGGAGAGCAGTCAGATGGCGAAACGCCTTGATTGGGAGTTACGGAACACTCTGATTGGGAGAGTATTTGAACCATTATATAATTTATCCTACCAAATGATCTACAATGTATACACAAGAGTAATCGTGGATATTCACACTTTATTGTAAATCTGGTAGACCTCTTAACACAAGTTAACCGTGAAAGTTCTAAACCGTATTATGCGTTCATCGTTCTATCGTTCCAGCCCCAAAAGTAAAAAATATGATCTGACATCCCAAAAAAATAAAAGACAACTGTTCACAGGATCTATCGAAGGTAGGAATTAAGCTGGCTGCTACGTTCGATACAGAAAGTGCGCGTGGTTGGACATTCAATATCGCGTTGATTCTATTTATTTCATTTAACTGGGCGGAAAACAACCTCAATTGTCATAAAGATATTGCTATGCGTACGTAATTACCGTACACGCTTCATAGATTGTGGTATAGAGGGTGGTTCAGAGGGGGTGTCTAATCACATTTCATTGCAAATAAAATGATTGTTCACGATTTCTGTGGTGTAATGTATTATCGTAGAAACGTTGATGCGAGCGGGGTGGGGATGGGAGGGGATTGAGTTGAATCGTTTTCAGTGATATAGTGCATGATATTTCAAATCTCCCCCCCCCCCCACACGACGCCTGATTTTGATGATTTGATGATAATATACCATATATATATTTGCAAAACATCCATATCGATTGATTACGAAAATTGATACATGGATATCATGAATTCTCTGAAGATCTTCCCTCGTTTGAATACCGGTGTAAGAGAAACGGTGGTCTCCCATATTTAAACCAGCCCTGACACTGACATGAAAAGCTTGACTTGGAGTCCGCCCTAAGTAAAGCATAGGGGACCGGACATTGGTCTCTGGAGACTGGAGGGGGGGGGGGGGCTTTTGGCTTGGCGATCGATAACTTTTGCGATCGATGACTGAAAATTGATTGCTGCTGTAATATAGTTTTCATGCAGTGAAGCATGAACATTGTGTGAATGACCTAAGTATATCGCTATTTCAAGCTCCAGCTACAATATTTTTGCTTCCCATCGCCAGTGTAATGATTGTGTACGTTGTTCATCCATCAATAGTTTGCCTGTCAACAAATTTTCCAATAAAAAGTAAAACATTCGGGCCAAGCGGACCCAGAAATAGACTCGCACCTTGCCCTCGGACTCACGGAGATCTGAAAACAAGCTATGACTAACAATCTTGCCATCAGCGACTGGCTGATTGGTGGATCAAATTTACGTTTGAAGAAATACCATAATACATCCGCATCTCGGGTGATTTATGACGGCGAGAACTACGTCGCAGTGCATCTCGGGTGATTTATGACGGCGAGAACTACGTCGCAGTAAGTCTTGCGATGAAATTTAGCATTTATTTCGAATAAATTAACTTGTGTTCACATGTTCGTCTGACGTCACCGGTTCATATCTAAACCAGTTAGGTCAACCAGTCGCTGATGACAAGATGGTTAATTATTGCTTCTCCTCATATCTCTGTGAGTCTGAGGGCAAGGTAAGAGTCTGATCCAGCATAACCCCAGATATTAGAGAAAATTTGTCCTAACAAATTTAACTATGTACGCGAGTGAGGAATATTACAAGTGCGCAAGGATTGGATGAGACGAGAGCCAGGACTTCTGGAACATGTTCCATTCTTGTCCCTCGAGATTCCCTAGCACGAAGCACGAGAAGAGGCTCTAGGAGAAATGGTAGCCATACTACCAAATTGTAGAGGTGAGTAGGCGCGTATGATTTCTGCGTATTATCTTCCGGCCAGTCACCATTAACTGTTTCATCAAATGACGGTGCTAAGCTACACAAATTAGTCTCCCGGTAATAGTACTTAACTACCTGATGTATATGACATCTACTGAGTGATAACTCTGTTTAAAACCTTGAGAAACTGGTGAACTATTTCTTCACAATCAACTGTGAAACGAAACAATATGAGTTGTCTCCCTTGTCACATTGCAGCTTGACTAACATCACAGGATCTACGAAGTAGGTCTTTATAGGTCAACTAAGTAGGCATGGTTTTGATACCGGTATACCGGTATCTATGCCCAAACTCACGCGCCCAAATACTGACAAACCAATTTGAATGTCGGCTAAAATCTAAACCAAAACTAGTTAAAATCAATCTAATGGACTTACTTTTATTATTTATCGAAGAAATAATTGATTATTTCCTGTGTACACAGGTGGAGAGACTAAATTTTCACACTCACATCCTGCTTCTTGACGAAATTCATGCGGGCCGCCATTTTAGCATGGTTTAAACCCACTGCGCATTGGTTTTGCGCAGAATGTTTTCTTCCGGTTCTGCGGGTTTCCGGTTTCGCGTTAGTCGATCGGTGTCTCCCAAAAATGCCTGGATTAGTCCCTAAATTTTCATCAAATGTAGGTCAGCTCAGAACTTGCTGGTAACAGTCCCCTAATGCACGTTCATGCCAGAAATCAAGATTCTAATGTCAACGGTTCTCCTTCATTTTGCCGGATAAAGGATTCGGATGGACTGACTCACTCACTCATTACCGGACAATTTGCAAATGAGAGCCTACTTCGTACGAAAATCACACCTGTCGGTTATTAATAAACGAAAAAACAACTCATAATTATTTTAATTTTTGGATTAAGAGTGAATAGATTTTGGCTAACTTCCTCCTTTGTTGTTAGACTTACTAAGGTTCAGCAACTGATTGCAAAAATGTATTCACTTATCCCTTCAAATAATGAACACAGTCGCTGTTAATATTGTTAAAATTCCACTGCTAAGACCACGTTTTATCGTCATGAGTATATAAGGAGATCAAGTTGTCTACATTGGCAACGTAACTACACAAACATTATGTAGAGTCAGATAGCTGGACATTATGGGAGCTGGTGCATGACGGCGGGGGAAGGGATGTAAAATATGTGATTAATTCCGGTCCGGCCTGGAAGCTACAATAGAACAGAGTTACCAAAAATGTCACTTCCACATATATGATATATTCTATAGTTCGTGTATTTTCGACACTACTATGGGCCTGTACCATTTGTGTGAAAATGAAGGCTCAAACAAGCACTTGTCAAATAACTGGTACTTTGTACATATTGATATAAACTGGATATACAGTCGATGTGGAATGTATGTGGAAACTAACTAAAAATCTATATGGCATAGCATATAGACACGTATCCACTTGGGATTTCACGACTCTATATATATCACAATCTAGTCTTAGTCCATTAATACTACACTTTTTTCAACAAATCTTAATTTTTCTTCATATCTACTACTTGAACTACTATGTTTCTTTGTTTATAGAGCTTTCATAATTTCTCGTAAACAATATTCTTGTGGAAATAGGAAACAGTGTACAGATATCCCAATGGTACATATTGTGCACTACTTTTCGTAGACCTATATATGTGTTCTCATACATGTATGACAAAATAGCAAACTTTCAAAGCCCGTTTCTTCTCACTCCTCAGCTCTATAGACAACCGCTTTGATGTAGATCTCTAAAAAGGCATGCTACGAATGACATATATCCTGAATTCTTCTAGCCGTTGGCGACTGACCCAGCGACAGGGGGTTTTGCACATGGTCTATAGGTTAGACGCAACCATTAAAATTCCTTGCTTATTATGTAGTAAATTTGGCCGGCACATCTCCAGAAAACCTTATTCTCAATATTTCGTTGCAACAAATGTCCTACCTTGCTGGAAAGATTGATTTGTTCTGTCAAATTTATCCGGAATTTGAACATATGATGAGCAGCTCGTTTTCGAAACAGCCGCCATTACAGACAATCACACTGCAGAAACTGATAATGCACTAAAACCTCATGAGGGTACCCGACAAAAAGTTGTCACAATGTTGTTGTCTTCAGACACTGTTCTAGCTTTTTGTATATTTTTATTTGTCAAATAATCCAGAAAGAATTTAAATATTTATGATATAAACTATTCTTTCCTGCTGTAACAATTAAAATAAAATAGACACTAGCGCTGAAGTGACCCGTTACGATTGCATGTAGGTGAAGCGTTCACAAGTTTATCGGTTTGCCGGTCATATTTTGCAATTCTGAGACAACATGACTCAGATTAAGGATAAAATGTTCACTAAATTATAGGCTTTACGTGTGGAAATGCATTCACAGCTCCCAGATGGCGTTCGGCACCCTTGTCCAACACACAACTTCTCGGCTAAGATAAGACCTTGCTTGTTTTGCTGATTGGATTATATTTCTCAAAAATATGGGCGTACAATGCAGATACACTTGGTAATAATTTCGTATAATCATAGTCCACAAACTTCTCACAATCGGTACTGTACATTCAGGGAGATCAGATATTATATTTACACAAAGCTGTACATGTAGATATAATTGACAATAATTTACCCATTGGATATATTTATCTGGTAATTATTTGGACGTTTATAATACTCTTGTTACTGTACTTTTGTTACTCGCAATATAATTGTTGGTGCATTTTCAAGAGTATAATTGTAATGCACTTGTTGTAAATTACTTTCTCTAACCAACTATCAGTATCTTGTGAAGAAAACTTTACTTGAGTGATGTTTTCTTTTCTAAAGGGGAGCTGTTTTTACTTTGTTCCTCCTATTCTTTAGTGTGGCACTCTGACAGCAGTAACTTGTAAACACTTTTATGGAGATGACAGCAGTCTGTGCTTGTTGTTTATTCTATTTTTGGCATAGAACTATAGAAAATGTACATAATATAATGCATGGTTCTAAAATGTTCCAGAATTTCTTGGGATGTTCAGGGAAGCTCTTTAATTGTTTCTGTATTTTCTGAGGAGTTGTGTATGAGGTATTTATAAAGAGTGTTGGCAGCAGGGGAGAGAGAATTAATGAGCTTATGACCAGACAGTGACAACATGTGATAGTTACAACGTTTTTACATCTCGCGGTCACATAGTTCATCATTTTTCAACAGATGACTTGATAGGGCTATTACATCATCGCTCTGAAATATTTGTATCTGATACCGCTCAAGTTGGTGTTTGGGACCGTGTGGTCCTGCCATTCAAGACAACCAATGAGCAACTACAATAAAAGCGTGCCTGGGATACAAATACAAATCTGGAGTCACTCGTGGTTTTTGTGATGTTTTTTTAAAAATATGCAGTCATTATATTTATCTGTGGGATCATATTGCTTATTATCAGCACGCCGACATCATTTTCGACAACCCCTTTACAGTTGCTTTTGATCTGGCCTGTGAACAAGTGACAGAAACTAACATTGAGAGACGTTGTATTATAGCCATCTCTTTGAGCGAGATCGTGAAACTGGTTGAGGAACTTTTGATTTGTCGACAAGTGTTTTCACGCAAAGGCGCGTGAGTGGAATTACAATTTATTGGAACACAAAAGTGCCTATTAAAAGTTCCTTATTGGAGATTTGTGTAATTCCGCTGTAAAAACTACATTGTTGTGACAAATTCCCACAGTGGGATTCCTTGGTTATAGAAATTGGGCATGGACGTCGACCGTCGCTGGAATTGGTTTTATTAGACTTCGTCGGAAGCGAAACCGGATTACGGGACTGTTTCGTGGTCTGCGAGACGGATGATTTTCACGTTTGGACAAGAGGATAGGACATGGGATAAAGGAACTGTGACGAGTTATCCAACAACTCTTGGGAAAAAGCGGACTAAATTAGACTTAAAATGGACTGTTCCAGGGGAAAATGACGGATCGGTCGGTCCTGTGTTTATGTGCTCTCCGCTCAACCTATTTTTGTTGTACATAATTCCATCAGGGCAGTGAGCCTAAATGACAAGAAGAGGTCGTAAAAGGCAGACGTTGGATCATAGTAGGTCGGGTAATAACCTGGAAATCAAAATGGACTCGAATACGACCGCCCCAGTTGAAAATACTTTGAGCAATATCGCCCCAGCCGGTGCTAGGGGCCGTGTGGTCCTGTCATTCAAGATGGCCACATGAACATCTACAATACAAGCGTGGCTGGGATACAAATCATCAATGGGGTCACTTGTGATATTTGTGATGATATTTTAGAAATGCGCAGTCCGTATATTTGTCTGTGGTGTCGTATTAATTATTGTCGACACGCCGACATCATTTTCCACAACCCTTTTAAAGTTGAGTTTAATCCGGTCTGTCATTTAATTCTGTGAACATGTCGCGGACAGTAACATTACGAGAGTTTGTATTATAGCCATCTCATTGAGCGAGATCGTGAAACTGATTGAGGAACTTTTAGTCTGTCGACAAGTTTTTTCACACAAAGGCGCGTGAGAGGAACTACAATTTATTGAAACACAGAAGTGCCTGTTAAAATGGTGGGAAGAGGTGCCGACATACTGGCAGAGCCACATGACTTCACAGTATAGTCTTCCGGTTAACCTATTCTAAAGCACACACCAAGAATCTGGCAACGTGGGTGATATGACCACACGGCCCCTAGCACCGGCATAAGCGATATTAGATACAAATCTAGAGAGCTATGATGAAAATGCTCTGACAGTGACCCTTGCTGGAGACTTGTGTAATTTCACTGTAAAACGTACATTGTTGTGACAAAATGGACCTGAACGTCGATCGTCAATGATATTGGTTTTATCAGTTTTCGTCGGAAGCCAAACTGGAATACTGGACTGATTTGTGGTCTACGAGAAGTGTGGTTTTTACGAGAAGTGGACAACAGGACTGGACACGGGATGAGGGAACTGAGAGGAGTTGTCCAACAACCCTAGGAAAATGGGGCGCGCAACTGGACTTAAAATGGACTGTTCCAGTGAGGAGATGGCGGATCGGTCGGTCCTGTGTCTATGTGCTCTCCGCTCAGCCTAGCGTTTTTGTTACATAATTCCATCAGGACAGTGAGCCTAAATGACAAGCAGAGGTCGTAAAAGTAAGACGTTGAAGCATAGTAAGTCGAGTAATATCCTGAAAGCCAAAATGGACTCGAATACGACCACCCCACTTAGAAAGACCTCCGCCCCAGTTGGAAAAATTGTATTTATTTAGTTTCCTGTAAGAAGTGTGGTCAACTTCACCCAAAGACTCCATGTTAGGGTGAATGGGCACAGAAAATCCACCAGGAAAAAGCAATTTCTTATAGGTAAGCATTTTTCTGGATCCGACCAGACCTGAGATAACTTTAGTATTCAGATCATAGACGTCGTCTATCCATCTACCAAGGTTTCCCTCTTTAGATTTGAGAGAAAAATCCGAGAGCGGGAACTACTCTGGATGCTAGAACTTGGGGCAGTGTTTCCGTATGGTTTGATAATGTTATTGGGTTCGGCAATGTTACAAACTGCCGTTCAAATATATCCAATATTACCCAGCTATTTAAACCCCATCAACGGAGACATCGCAACCATGATTGGAGAAAGTTTAATAGTGCGATGATTCACGATCATATCACTTTAAATTACTTAGTGGGTTGAGGTAACACACCCAATAGTATACATAACTTACGTACAGTTCTGTATGCGTTACCTCTGAGATACCTCTGAGAGCTTTAAATCATATAGCCAGAGATATACAATAATCTGCGTCTGCAACAAATATAATACCACCCAAAATCACTAAAGTATGTCGAGATACAGCGTATTTTCGGTTGTATCGTCCAGTGGCCATAATTGAAACATCCGAAGATCGGCTTTTCTTGAAACTCAACTTCTCGGACATCGTTAATTTACCTCGAATCCTGAATGATCCAGAGGTACGCAACGCTGTACCAAACTATTTTAAGTTCACAGAACCTCCTTGCATTTAATATAAGTATACTAAATCTATAGCCACCAAAATATTGAATTACTCTAATGCTGTCAAGGAGTTTGACTGAAATTTATACACGTCGGGAGGCTATAGTCGTGATTGTGAATCGACGAACATTATCTATACACCATACGAACATATTGTGACTGGTAACCTTGATGTGGTGAGTTATAAGGACCTAAGATTACCCCTGATGAAGGGACGTAAATATAGAGAGCCGAGAAGAATAAATCCGAAGGCCGACCAGAAGGTAGTCCTGTCTGCTTTTGGAACAGTACGTTATTCATTGGTCTAAACGAGAAAAAATTGAACCCACAATACTCGACTGTTCCTCACCAAGAGCAAGTTCGCTGAAAAAAATCCGTCATATTGACAGAAGTACCGTTCCCCAAGCAAAATAATTTCTAGCAAATCTTCAGTGTAGATTCGTCATAGTCCCAGCAGACAAAGCTCTAAATAATATAATATTCATATGTAAATATTACCATTACCAGGTGCTGGTTAAAGAATTGAGTGTAAACATATCATCAAATACGTCTACTTACTCCCAAACTGCAATTACAATCACAAAACGTTTCTCAGGGAAAGAGGTACTTTTCTTTCAACCAATCATAGCGACACACCAAAAGTATACTGGACTCCCAAAATGCATAAATCACCATGCAAAGCCAGATTCATAGCTGGTTCTAGAAGCTGCACCACTAAGCTTCTTTCAACCCTGTTGCCAAGGGCCCTTTAGGAAATAAAGGCATTTTTGGAAAGGTATTGCGCCACTATTACTAAAAAATCCTGTGTTGAATGTATGTGGATATTGAAAAGCTCAAAATGTCTTACGAAATAACTTGATGTTGAAGGCCACATACCGTACAGACATGTATCCACATGGCATTTTGCGACTCTGTATACTACAATCCCTCATCAGGACCTTATTGATCGTCTAAGTTCATTAATAGTATCTGTGTTTAAGAAAACTGATCGTAGATATATTAATGTCGGCACCCATAAAGCTTTCTTTAGATCCACTACATACAAGAGATATCATTCATGGAATGTTTCTTTGTTTATTGAGTTGCTTGAATTTCTCATTAAAAATATCTATGTGAAATTTGGCAACACAATATATCAACAGCATATAGGTATTACCAATTACCAATATACGATTTGTCAGAGCATTTCCATCATAGCTCTCTAGATTTGTATCTAATACCGCTTATGCCGGTGTTAGGGGCCGTGTGGTCATGTCATCCAAGTTGCCACATGAACAGGTACAATAAAAGCGTACCTGAGATACAAAAAATATCACGAATCGCTAGATTCTTGGTATGAGCTTTAGAATAGGTTAACCAGAAGACTATACTGTGAAGTCATGTGGCTCTGTCAGTATGTCGGCACCTCTTCCCACTTCCCTTATATGTGTTGTAATTTCAATTGGTACTAATTGTACACCCCTGTTGGCTGACCTATATCTGTTCTATTATGAATATGACTATATGCAGGCGCTTTTAAAACCCGAACCATTCAAAGCCCGTTCCTTCTCATTCACCAAATGATATATAGACGATCTTCTCGCTGTGGATAATCGCTATATAAATGACGCAGTGAAGGATATATGGCCACCTTCACTGGATATGAAGGAAACTACAGATAGCCCTGCAGGCACATCATATTTAGACCTAGATCTCTATAAAAATGAAGCGGCCCTTCTCTCTCGTCGACTTTATGACAAAAGAGAAGATTACAATTTCGACATCGTAAACTATCCCTTTCTGGACAGTAATATTCCAGTGGGACCTGCATATGGCTTATACATATCTCGTCTAGTAGCATTTGCTAGATCCTGTGTTAAACGTGACGATTTTAATCGACGTCACGAAACAATGTTGCAAAGACTTATAAAACAGGGCTATACCACCAAGCGCCTTCTCTCAAAGTTTCTCAAATTTGGCGATACATATCGCATGCAAAATACGCGCGTAGCGTGTAATTACAACACATATAATGGAGGTGGGAAGAGGTGCCGACATACTGACAGAGCCACATGACGTCACAGTATAGTCTTCTTGCTAACCTATTCTAAAGCACATACCAACAATCTAACGATTCGTGATATGTGTTGTATCTCAGGTACGCTTTTATTGTACATGTTCATGTGGCAACTTGGATGATATGACCACACGATCCCTAGCACCAGCATAAGCGATATTGGATCAAATCTAGACAGCTATAATGGAAATACTCTGTCAACTCGTATATTGGTAATTGGTGAGCTGTGTCGCTGTGACAACTCGTACACTGGGGATTGGTGGGCTGTATCGTCGTCAGATGAAAATGAGGGCATTTAACACAAAAGACTATTCTGTAAAGCCCGCTGTCGACCC
This sequence comes from Hanleya hanleyi, assembly GCA_036873755.1. Lineage (NCBI taxonomy): Eukaryota > Metazoa > Mollusca > Polyplacophora > Lepidopleurida > Hanleyidae > Hanleya > Hanleya hanleyi. The sequence goes on from JAVTVY010011465.1 coordinate 49,094, forward strand.
AGTATCAACTTCCCACAATGCCAACATATTTCAAAGACCAAACGTTCTGTACAGTGAGCGGGCCTCGGGGACGAAACGTCCACCAGCAGAATCTCGCCGTATACAGGTAAAAACAGGTAGACCTATGGCGTTACTTTTCGTAACTTGTGTCTAATTCCACTTAACCTGGGGCTAGTTGCCGTATGAACCCATGTACTTCAAGATCCTCATGGTGCTCATATGAACAGTCACAATCAAAGCATGACTGAGATACATCTTTCGCTAGATGACGATTTGACAACGAATACTATGGATCAAGAATACTGATCAGCGATACGGATTTGTACTTTTGGAACATCATGTCTTGCCGGCATCATTGAAATCTGTTGACCGCTTCTCTCTTGTAGGAAACTAGCCTATGTTTATGTATACTATGACTGTCTATTTGAATTTGGTGCTAATACTGTTATATTGATATGGAATAGGTATATGGATTATGAACGCGGATATTCTTTAATGAACGACGGCTGAATTATGAATGACTGACTCTTGTAATTCGAACAATACCGCTCAAGCCGGTGCTACGTGCCGTGTGGTCCTGTCATTCAAGATGACCACATGAATATTAACAATAGAAGCGTGACTGGGACACAGTTCATAAGTGGGGTCACTTGGGGTATTTGTGATGCTTTTTAGAAATATGCAGTCCGTATATTTGTCTGTGGTGTCATATTACTTATTGTCAACACGCCGACATCATTTTCCACAACCCTTTTAAAGTTGAGTTTAATCCGGCCTGTGATTTAATTGTGTGAACATATGACAGACACTAACATTGAGAGATGTTGTATTATAGCCATCTCAGTGAGCGATATCGTGAAACTGATTGAGGAAATTTTGGTTTGTTCAGACTTCGTCGGAAGCGAAACCGGACAGGACTGGTGAGACGTGTGGTTTTCACGAGGAGTGGACAACAAGACTGGACACTGAAGGAGTGATCCAAGGACCCCAGGGAAGAAGCGGACTCAAATGACTTAAAATGGACTCTTCCTGGGGAAGACGGTGGATCGGTCGGTCGTGTGTTTATGTGCTCTCTGCTCAACCTAAACTTTTTGTTACATAATGCCATCAGGACAGTGAGCCTGAATGAAATGGAGATGCCGTAAACGGATAATAACCTGGAGGCTAAAATGGACTTGAATACGACCACCCCAGTTGGAAACACTTTGAACAACGCCCATTCAGTTCTTTAGCAAGGTACACAATCAAACCAAAACACTCTCGGGCAAGGTGCCGGAATGAACAGTACACCGAGCATGTTACATGTACACCCGATGTCGTTTACTGGACCGTACCTTTCACCTCCGCCCAGATTGCCACAAGAAGAAGAAATGAACTGGATATCTAGTCTACTTGAAAAATGGACGAAAAACTCGGGGCAATTGAACAGCGTCAAATTGAAGGTCAAAAGTTGACCAGCTTGAATATGACATGTCTGATATAACGAGAAAGGTAATTGAATTATAGATATTAACTGACACAATCAGCTTTTTATTTGATGAAATGAAAAAAGGGAACTGTCGCAACTGTAAACCATGTCAGAAGTGATCATCACAAGTTTCAAGAGAAGTTGATACATTTGGAATCTAAGTCATTGAGGGACAATCCATTATTCACTGGCATAGCGGAAACTGAAACAGCCGATGTGAACACTGAACAGGCATTCACGAAATTCATGTCAGTCGACATGGCCATTAAGTATGACATTGAATTTGAACGTGTACACAGATCTGGGGACCCTAACAAACGGCCTGCTGGTCGACGTAGACCAATGATCGCAAAATTTAGCCGCTACAAGAACGGAGGCATGGTTCGTTTTAAAGCATCAGAAATGTTAGTAGGCAATAAATACGATGTTGACGAGCGGTTTCCGTCTTGAGCAACTGTTTCCAATTGTGCGCACTGAAAGGAAAAAAAAGGCAGAAAGGCGACGGTAGCTGTTGATATTATAACACATATGAGGGAAGTGGAAAGAGGTGCCGACATACTGACAGAGTCACATGACTTCACAGTATAGCCTTCTGGTTAACCTATTCTAAAGCACATACCAAGAATCTAACGATTCGTGATATGTGTTGTATCTCAGGCACGCTTTGTACATGTACCTGTACATGTAGCAACTTGAATGACACGACCACACGGCCCCTATATAGCACCACCATAAGCGGTATTAGATATTGGTAATTGGTGAGCTGTGTCGCTGTGACAACTCGTACACTGGGAATTGATGAGCTGTATCGTCAATAAGCTGTTTATTGATGGTCAGGAATGTAAAGTACACTTCGCGCTCGATTCTGTCGCCCCACTATAGCCCCAAATCAATCAAGTGGGAGGAACAACTTACACGGTGCCAGCAAGGCTAAATTACGCAAACTTTCAGTAAATTCCGGAGTGCAATCATTGCCTACCGGTCCGACGAATCATATGCAAATGTTGTAATTTTGTTTGACCACTGTTTGGCTGAGGATTTAGAAAACATTTTCCGGATCTTTAATCTTATGTGTTCGAGGGTGCATAACATTAGCATAACATATCCCCCGCCAATCAGCACCACCCGCCGCACCGCCTGAGAGAACAAGAAAACATAAGGAGACTACTTTTCATACGTCACTAGTTTAATCAACCTATACAGTTTACTTTATGATTGTTTTTTATACTAGGCAAAAAACATTTCGGGAGCCTCTGGTCCCTTTTGGGGCCATAAAACATTATTGTGTGACCACGTGTTGGAAGTGTCCAATTCATGTTTACAATGCATGATACTGACTTAGAGAGCAAATGGTGTTCATGAACGCGTTTCACCCACTCAAGTCATAGTTTTGGTCAAATGGCGATATTATATCTGACAAGATGATCAGTATATATTTGCAGGTTGCCCTGCAATCTTCATTTAACGGTTCAACAAGAGGTGTGTGTAGGTTGTTTCGAGACCTTCTTGCGATAGTCAATACAACACGTCGTACTTAACGTGAAATGTACAAAATCCACACTGCAATGCAATGGATGTTTGAGAACGTAAACACTTTTCGGTGGTCTATATTTGTCTCAAGGAAACCCTCGTTTGATTGCGTCCTGTACAGAACGCAGTGTCGCGGTGCCACTGTCAACACATGTTTAGGAATCAATCGAGACATACTATGTAAGCGAACCCAATGAAAGTTAGATATGATCATCTAATGTTACTCAACAACTGGTCATTTAATGCGGGATATTCTTTCCACGAATATCGACCGTGGGCGGAAGTGACGTCATTTACTGTATTTTAACCTACACTCTTTGTAATAGGTAACCATAGTCCGCGTAGGTGGTTTACCGATATACATTTTCTGAGAAATAGATATTTATGGATTTCTGAGAATTGCACCTCCTAGGTAAGGTGATAGGTCAGTACGACCTCTATCCAGGGATGCCCTACATTCTTGTTTATCGACGCTTCTATACCGATGTAGGTTATAATTCAGTAATATATTACATCAGTGCAAGTACAGAAATAAAGTAACGTATATCAAAAGGAGACTGTAGACTAGTATTTTGTGCAGTGCTGTGCGTATATTTATATAAACTATCGTGAATGAAACACACGTATTTATTTCGTCAAATGAGTATTATCTACTTAGTCATCAAAATATTCAATTTTTCGTCTTTAACATAATTGAAACAATCGGTATTAGTCCAAAGTGAGAATATATGAATAATTAGCATTATTACTAGTTATCGTTGTGTTCGCCCAAGGGCAACCGAGTCGGCTCTAGTCTGTAACTGGCAGATGAAAAGACTCATAATAGGACAAGATAAACAGGCAGTGCCGGTTCTGTCAGGTAATTGACCAACTAGGTCAAAATCGACAGACCGGAAGTGACAATAACAGAATCTGAATGGATAGTTGGTATTGGGCAAGTCCCCCATTATCTACTGAGCCAAAATCAGCCTTGCTTTGATATACGTCTTAGTGAATATTGGATCCTATGACTATATAAAGTTCCTCATGTCTAGAGATAGGTGCAGGATTGGCTTTTTTTAGATACTTTCCAAATTTGCTATGCTTTAACATGGTGCTATATAGTATACTTGGCAACATTGTGCAGATACTTTTGCTGAACTCCGCAGTAGGCACAAAATTGGGTTACTTTAATAGCATCTATATTCAATATTTAGCATAATATATAATATTATCTAATTAGAATAGATTCGCACTTAAATATAGAGCTGACATCTGAGAACAATCAATATATTGAATATTTACAATGTAGCACTTTGATAATATCATCTAATTAGAAGAGATTCGCTGTTAAATATCTAGCTGGCGTCCGAGAAAGACAATATATTCAATATTTAGCACTTTTATAATATCATCTAATTAGAAAAGTTTCGTACTTAAATATGTAGCTGCATGGCGTCCTTGAAAAGACAATATATTCAATATTTAGCACGTTTATAATCTATACTAAATAGAAGAGATTCGCACTTAAATATCCACAAGAGCCTTTTCGGAGAAAAGACAATATATTCAATATTTAGCACTTATATAATCTACTCTAATTAGAAGAGATTCGCATTAAAATATCTGTAACACCGTGTCGGAAAAAGGACAATATATTCAATATTTAGCACCTTTATAATATCATCTAATTAGAATATAATTTGATTGTTGCAATCAAGCACCAAAGGAAGATGTTGTTTCAGGTGTTTTGTTTCTTTCGAAATTACATTAAAAGGGGCCGATTGTCTCCGAAACACCTTCAGTCATTGGATGCATGCCAACATACAGTGTCGTTGAATGATTGGCTTGTTGTGCCAGTAAGTCTGAATACATGTCAGCTGTCTGCATCAGTGAGGTTGCCTTTATATCGCTCGTTCTGTAGGCGTCCTAAAAAGCAGCACATGCGCGTTGTTTAACCAGAAAGAAGGATAGAATAATCTGTTATTGTCTGAGTGGAGTTCACAGACCACAAATGAAAATGTACTTGCGACTGTCTTAAAAATTCTTATGCACCAGCGCATGCGCGTTGTTTAACCAGGAAGAAAGATAGAATAATCCCTGTCATTGTCAGATGAGTTGCACAGACCAGCAAAGAAGGTGTATTTGGGACTGCCTTAAACATCCTTATTCACCAGCCCATGCAAGTTTGAAAATATCATTTGTGCTAATTATACAATATATTTTCTTTAAGGAGAGGCATTCGTACAATTTGAAGCTGCGATTTAGAAGAAATATTCAATATTTAGCATTTGTGCTAATTATACAATATATTTTCTTTCGGGAGGGGCAGTCCGACAATTTGCGTTTGCGATTTATCATAAATATTTATTTCTTCTGATTGCAATTTAGAAAAAATATTCAATATTTAGCATTTCTGCTAATTATACTATATATTTTCTTTGGGAACAGGCAAGTCAAAGTGCTAACTAGCAGTAATTCTAGAAATTATTTTCAAAGTAGCACACCCCTTTCTAAATATCACTGATTTTAGAAATTATTTGCGAAGTAGCAGATCTGCTAAATAGCATGCGAGACAATAATAACCATTTCTGCACCTTAATGCATGTCTACAGCACCACAGAATCAAGATACGTTTGTAATTTTTAGCAAATGAAACACATACCCTGAACTGTCTACTGCTTGGAAAAACCTTGACGAAAACTGATCTGGTCTGGACACAGGAGAGCCTACTTCAAGATAAGACGTCTTATGCAATACTGTATTCCATAGATGGTCACTTCGTCCTCTGGAAGCATGCTGTAAGAAATATCGCCCCAAAAACATTCTCCATGATACTATAAACGCTTACTTTTAAAGTTCCATTGACTCGTAGGGTAATTTCCTTCCTTACAGCTGATTTTGTGGTACACCTTTGTGTGAAATTGAATTCATACCCGTTTTCCCACAAAACATCGCGTCATTCCTACCTCGCCTTGTAAAATACGCGGTACGGTTAATACATAAACAGCAAACTACAAATCCTAAATAATGTTAGTCCACCTGAAGCACAGACATTAAAGTTGAGAGCTTTCAACTTTATAGCGCACGATTTGTCACGATGACCTAGAGTCTCCTTGAGATCGTATATTATCGATTCGTTCATGAGTTTTATATTAGGGTATGCCCACAACCGCCGTCTATAAATAGAAGTAAGTTATGAATTAATGAGGTCAGTATATTTCGGACATCATGGAGCCTATATAATATATCTCTTTTTTTATCTTTATCTTTTTTTTTCAGTTTGAGCCTTGGAACAGGTCACTGGGAATTTATTTACCATGACCACGATATGCCGACATGGTCGAGCGGTTAAAATTTGTCAACATATAATTTCAAACCGGCTGTCTGTTGCAAACACGCACACGCACACAGGCACACACCTACACACAGAAATACACCGTTCAAATTTAATAATTTGATATAGCATTTCTATATAATTGGTATAGCTAGCACAGAGTTCATAAAGCATATATTGCTGAAATGTTAAGAGAAAGCTGTTAGATCAAAATAATATGGCTGGTGGAGAAAGTGAAACTTGACCAACGCCAACGCAGAGATTTTTCAGTAAGAGTTCGTACTTTAATGTGTCATATACTGTTATAAACTATGACACCAATACACACGAACACTGATGCAGGGGGGGGTTCTGCAAAATACAGAAAATAAACTGCTTGAATAATCAATTTAAACTATATCAACTCATGTGATTTTCATTACATGCCAGGAATCAATGAACTATCCATTTAATATCTTTTACCATAACAAATCACTCGAAAGAAGTTATATTGAAACTCCCAGAAATAAACATGCGTCATACCGATTCATTTATATCATTTTTAGCTTGAAATTAACACATGTAATTTCCCTGTAATTTCTCTGAAATTATGACATTGATTGCCGTTACGCTCCGACACAGTTTATAATTCATAATAATGTGATAAACCACTCATGTATTACTCCATTTAAGCATGGCAACAGTATAAGGGGCACAACTCTTACTGTCACAAATCATGAACTTTGCCCTTCAATGAACGTCATCATGCACAAAATCAAATGCTACACTTTTAGCCCTAAAACAACATGACCGCACATCAAGAAACTCACTGAATGTCAAACTCTATTATCTAATACTCTTTAGTTGTTACACAAGGACAAATCAACATCATAATAGTGCATAAAGCAATTTGTTCCAACTATCGAAATTTGGGATTGACATAAAGACATGAACCTTTTCATTTCAAATGCCTAAAGTTGCCGAAGTCATAAGAGTTTAAAGGGTGACGACATGTCAGACATGTTACAAGAATCAAATTACAAATTATACTACCCGAAGAGTAGATCTCTGTGGCGTAACAAGAAATCAGGATTCAAATCTATTTCATTCTGATCGAACGCTCCAATTTCGAGCAAACAACTTTTGGCGGGATAACTGTCGCAGCGCGTAAAATCTGTCGCAGCGCGTAAAGGGGAGATAACTCTTAATGGATTTCCCGAACATCCTCCGGGGTCCACCAAAAGGTGGCAGTTAGTTAGACATTTCCAAGATTGGACAGCATCTTTGAACAGAGCGTCTGTATTTTCCAGTTTTCGTTTTTGCGTCAACAGCAGGATGGACCTCAATGACTCGAGCCATATTCCACTTACCTCTCGGTGTATCGTTGTCAGTCAACAACACAATGTCTCCTACTCTGAATTGTCTGCCTTTGCATTGCCATTTGCTGCGCTTCATCAAGGTATGGACATATTCCCTGACAAACCGCTTCTAAAACTGGTGGACAAGGGTCTATACGAACTCGAACCGCTTTTTTATATTCTTGGTTTCCTGGAATGGCCCCTGAGGCATCTCGGATCCTGCACGATCAAGCATGAAATGGTTCGGAGTTAGCGGCTGCAAGTCATCTGGATTATTAGGTGGATAGCCAAGAGGTCTTGAATTCACAAGACATTCCACCTCCGCAAACACTGTGGACATCTCATTCCACGTCAACAGCTGTTGACCAATGGCTACAAATCCCCCTGATGAGGACTCAGTGATGTGATGAATTTCCATTTCACATGGTGCAGAGAGGCAAAATCTTGTATTTGACGCTTGCCCTCTTGCACCAACTTCTTTAGTTCCTTCTGGGCTCCAATGAACGTAGTTCCGTTGTCCGATATGACAGTAGTTCGGCCAAGCTTCCCAAGCCTTAGTCGACTTGTTCCTCCCATACTTAAGGTGGAAAGGGCCAAATAAATCTACGCCAGTGACTGAAAATGGAGGGGTGAACGGTTTCATTCTCTCGGGTGAAAGATCGCCCATCAGAATGCTGTGTGTGGCTGACGAAGCTTCCGGAACACAATACAGGTTTTAACAATTGCTTTCGCAAAGTTGCGTCTTCGGATGACCCATACCTTCCGACGGCTGTCGCAAAGGGGTCCCTCTGGTCCTGCATTTCCCATTTTGGCATGTGTCTCTCTCATTATCAATTTTGAGACATGATGAGAGTCTGGAAGCAGGATTGGATGGACCTGGTCATAAGTCAGTGGAGATCGTCCAAGCCTGACGCCAACTCTAATGACTGCATCCTGAAGAAATGGAAACAGATGGCGACATCGATTCTCCCAATCAGTCAGATCACGTTGCGCCTCCTGAATCCAGTAAGTCTCAGCCTTGTTCACCTCTTCTGGCTGCAGCGCCTCTGCCAAACGTTTCTTGATGGGAGCACGGGTCTTACCGTGAATCCTAGCATTATTGATGAAACGTAGACAGTAGGCCGTCACTCTTATCAGCTTATGCCATCTAGAATAGTCACAACATTTAATTGATTGCTTCTGTACCGACCGTTGCACAAATCGGTTTTGTTTTCTTCAGCTCGCAATCTACAACAGGAGCCTTAGAAGTTGAAGTGGGCCATTCCTTCTTAAGCAATCGCTGGAAAGATGGCCCATACATCCATCGACCATCCATCTGCGCCACTTCAAGACCCCTACTCAAGTCATCAGCTGGGTTAAGTTTGGTAGGTACATATCTCCAGCTATCTGGATCCCAGGTCGTCTGAATCTCTGAAACCCGTACACCTACGAAGGCCTTCAATGTGATGGATTCTGATTGTAGCCAGTGGAGAACAATCTGCGAATCCGTCCACAGAGTGACTGTTGCTGGTCTTTCCTTAAATTCCTCGGCAATGGTCTTTGCGAGTCTAGAAGCAATGAGGGCTCCCATTAATTCAAGGCGCGGTATCGTCGTTTGATGTAACGGTGCCACACGTGCCTTAGCAGACACTAATCGAATTTCTGGACCATTTGCAGTTGGCCATAATAAATAGGCTACAGCGCCATAAGCAGATGCACTCGCATCTGCAAATACATGAAGGTCTGTAGACTCACAGGCATCCGAGGGCTTAAGGCTTCTCGGAAACTCTCTTGTTTTCAGGTCTTGGATGTCTCGAAATAGTTTATTCCAGAACTCCT
>JAVTVY010011466.1:0-51212 GCA_036873755.1 Hanleya hanleyi
CTGCGCATGCGCAGAATGATGAAAACGGACGACACACTATTCCAGGCGGATGGTCCCCCACGACGGCTTCACAATGATGTCAGTTTCGCCCCACACCCATCCAGTTTGACGCTTCCCCACGAGTGCTTCACACGATACAATCGGACCACTATGGGTCCACTAGACCCCAAAACGTCCATCCAGTGCTACTTGCCAGCGCGCATGCGCACAGTAACTTTTCAACAAAATTCAACGCATGGCCTCGAGACCCCTCCCATCGTTTTATACAGCTCGAGACAGAAAAAACAAGGGGTCACACCCTATACCTCAAATGTCCATGAGTGGGTTTCCCATTGGGACTAACATTGTCCACTGCGCCAGAATGGACCTTACATGTCCTATTCTGCGCTGGGCCGTCACCTGACAGGAAGTGACCTTTGACCTTTTGACCCGGATGTGACCTGTGACCCGATTGTCATGTGACCGTATGTGACGTCATAGTGACGGCAATTTGATAAGTAGTAAAAGGAGAAATTAGATCTTATTTAGGGGCAGACATGTGCGAATCAAGGGAGATAACCAGGAATTGTGCCAACAGAGTTATCGCCCCTAAACGGGCCTCCAGCGGTCCTTTCTATACTACTCCAGTCATGAGAGGATTTTTAGAAGGACAAAGCGGAGATCATGTACCCCAGGGGAAGCTCGTATAAATATTGCTGTTCAAACTCTGCTTTTGCACGAACCTGAATCACGAACAATGAAACATTGGAAATGATAGTCAAGATGATAACCAATGATTTTCAGGCTCAATCCACACTTTTGAACAAAATTGGTCCCTAAATCCAATTCAAGTCTGATTAGTATTCCGGTTTTGGTAGCCAAGTTTACATGGCTTCGTTCGTTCATAGGAACGAACGAAGCCATGTGAACTTGATTATGGTTTTGGCCGCTCGTACAACGCAATCTTCAATAAAAGCTTATATTTTTTGAAGACTACTACTTGTAAACACATGATGACCACCGTCTCGTATATTTGCTGTTCACCGTCTCAGTATAACTTTCCTTTATACTGTTCACCGTAGCCAAAATAGACGCACATGGTGTGGCTTGTTAATTAATATAGATGCTTAGGCTAATTAAATCTATTGATGTTTGGGTAAAATACAAACAGCATTGAATGGGTAATAATTACACATGATAATATGTACCGATTAGTGTCAGTTATTAGTGATAAGAACACATTGAAAACGAAATTTCGCTCGAAAACAGCATCGCTCCCAGTGTTCGTACGATATCTTTAAGTATAAGATGTTTTGCTACGTAACCAAACAATTGAAATGACGACTGTTATGTCTCATGAATGAATATCCATTAATATTGCCCATGATTCCGAAGAAATGTGAAAGAAATCCAAATTTCTAACACCACCTAACCTGTGTTGCGAAAATAGCCCCACCGGCTGACCATCGTTTCACCGGCTGGCGACGGTCGGATGTAGGGGGTGAATATTAGACACCCCCTACATCCGACCGTCGCTAGCCCAGAATGGCTGTAGTCTCGAATGGCTGTGTAATCGACTAAAAAAAAGAAGAAAAGCCACGCCCACCTACACAGCAAAGCTCCTATAGCTAGACCGTCGCCAGCCGGTGAAACGGTTGTCAGCCGGTGAGGCTATTTTCTCAACACATGTGAGATGGTGTTAGAAATTTGGATTTCTTTCACATTTCTTCTGAGGTTATGGGCAATATAAATGGATATTCATTCATGGGAAATAACAGTCGTCATTTCAATCGTTTGGTTACATACGCCTTGTACTTAAAGATATCGTACGAACGCGCGGGCCGATCGATGCTGTTTTCTAGCGAAGTTTCGTTTTCAAACTGTTTTTATCGATAATTACTGACATTTATCGATACATATTATCATGCGTAATTATTCCCAATACTCTTTGTATGTCACCCAAACTTCGATGGATTCAATTGGCGTAAGCATTGATATTAATTAAAAAGTCACACCGTGTGCGTCTATCCAGGCTACGGTGAACAGCACGAGCACGCCACGCACTTTTCTGGATGCTGTCCACCGTAGCCTGGATAGATGCATACGGTGTGACTTTCCAATAATATCAGTACTTCCGCGAATAAAATTCCTTGAAGTTTGTGTGACATACAAAGAGCATTGCATAAGGAATAATTACGCATGATAATCTGTACCGGTTAGTGTCAGTTATTAGCGATATGAACAACTTTAAAACGAAACTTCGCTCGAAAACAGCATCGCTCTCCGTGTTCGTATGATATCTTTAAGTACAATGCGTTCTGCTACGTAACCGAACGATTAAAATGACGATTGTTATTTCCCATTAATGAATATCCATTAATATTGCCCATAACCTCACAAGACATGTGAAAGAAATCCAAATTGCTAACACCACCTCGCCTGTATTGCGAAAATAGCCCCACCGGCTGACCACCGTTTCACCGGCTGGCGACGGTCGGATGTAGCCCTGAGTAGTAGGGTAAGCGTATATAGACTCACCTTTTCCAGGGAGGTAACTCTTGGTGGCGACAGGTGGCGTTGTGGTTATGGATTGCATCAGCATTGGCTGGGTGCCAAGTTTTTGACCACTATAGTTCTGCCAACCTTTGACCTTGTATTCCTCCGCGGTGATGCGGTCATGTCTGGCGGTGATGCGGTCGCGAGAAAAAATCTTCCGCGGACAAAAAGTAGTCCCCAGACTTCAAGTACGCTGCATGGTCCGATGGGGTCGTATGAGATATCAATGTGAAGCATTCGTGAAGGGGCATCTGATGGGCTGGGTGTGGGGTTGAAATAGCGTCATTCTGCGCATGCTCGGAGGACAAAGGGTATGGAAATAGACGTTTCGGGGTCTAGGGCAGCCACTATTGGTCCTATGAAGTCGTATGAGGTATCAATGTGAAGCACACATGAGGGGGCATCCGCCTGGACTAGTGGCTGGGGCGTTGTCAACACTCTGCGCATGAGCAAACAGGGAATTGTGGGAAATGTGTATGGAAATAGACGTTTTGGGGTCTGAGTGGGCCACTAGTGGTCCTATGGAGTCGTATGAGGTATCCATGTGAAGCATTCGTAAAGGAGTATCCACCTGGATTAGTGTCTCGGCTGTTGTCAACAGTCTGCGCATTCGAAGACAGGGAATTGTGAGAAAAGGGCATGGAAATAGACATTTTGGGGTCTATTTGGGCCCCTAGTCGTCCGATGGGGTCGGGTGAGGTATCGTTGTGAAGGATGCGTGAGGGGGCATCCGCCTGGCCTAGCATGACGTGGAACTGACGTCATTCTGCGCATGCGCAGTAGACAAAGTGTATGGAAATAGCCGTTTTGGGGTCGAGCTGGGTCCCTAGTGGTCCAATGGAGTTGAGTGAGGTATCAATGTGAAGCATTCGTAAAGGAGCATCCACCTGGACTAGTGTTTCGGCCGTTGTCAACATTCTACGCATGCACAGACAGGGAATTGTGGGAAAAGGGCATGGAAATAGACATTTTGGGGCCTATTTTGGCCCCTAGTCCTCCGATGGGGTCGGGTGAGGTATCGTTGTGAAGGATACGTGAGGGGGCATCCGCCTGGACGTGAAACTGACGTCATTCTGCGCATGCACAGTAGACCAAGGGTATGGAAATAGACGTTTTCGGGTCTAGGTGGGCCACTAGTGGTCCAATTGAGTTGAGTGAGGTATCAATGTAAAGCAGTCGTGAGGGAGCATCCGCCTGGACTAGTGTGTGGTCCGTGTTCGACATTCTGCGCATGCGCAGATAGGGAATTGTAGGAAAAGGGTATGGAAATAGACGTTTTGGGATCGACATGGGCCACTATTGGTCCTATGGAGTCGTATGAGGTACCAATGTGAAGCATTCGTGGAGGAGCATCCGACGGGGTGGGTAAGACGTGGAACTAACGTCATTCTGCGCATGCGCAGTAGACCAAGGGTATGGAAATAGACGTTTTCGGGTCTAGGTGGGCCACTATGGGTCCGATGGAGTCGTATGAGGTCTTATTTTGAAGCTCTCGTGAAGAGGCAGCCGCCTGGACTAGTGTGTCGTCCGTGTTCAACATTCTGCACATGCGCAGACAGGGAATTGTGGGAAAAGGGTATGGAAATAGACATTGTGGGGCCGACATGGGCCACTATGGGTCCGATGGAGTCGTATGAGGTCTTATTTTGAAGCTCTCGTGAAGGAGCATCCGACTGGACTCATGGTTCGTCCGTGTTCAAGAGTCTGCGCATGCGCAGTCTGGTCGTAGTATAGAAATATACACATGGGCGTGTGTTTGAGGTACTAAACCCTATATGGGTCCATGGTTGAGGTTTGGTGGTGCGCGTTCTGCGCAAGGGTGTGTGACGTCACTTCCGGTTTCACTAAAACTACCTCCGAACACAGAAGAGTTCCAATTTTTCCTTAGCCTAGCGTTTATCCATTCTTCCGAAGCATCCATGTATAGAGGCGGGTCTCCGACAATATTACCATCTATTTACCTATGTGAAATGGCCAGTGTGGAACCCTCAGTTTTCCACAGAACCGTATTGGCACGAAAAAATCTTAATAAATATAATAAACGTAATCTATAGGTGTTGGACGAGTCTCCACTCGCCGTCTTCCTGGTCTTTACCCACACCTGGAACCTCACTTCACTCCACCTGTTGCTCTTGTAACTTGTAACTTCTCGTCAACATTTTTGTGCTGGAATGCCCACTCTTAACCTAGACCAAAACATGTACTTGGTCTGTGGGCTGATTTCATTGGCTCTCTATTTTACTGCAGTGCTCTTGCATTGTTTTCTAGGCATTGATGGGTTATATTTGATCCCATCCTAGGCCACTGATTGGCTATTTTTCTCAACCCATTCATTGACTGAATCCCCACATGTCCCACATTGGGCATTCATGCTCACACAGAAAACACGCAAGACAGATTTTTGAGATCTCATTTTTTATTCAGTGAACAACAACAACGTGAGAACAACCACGTGAAAAAACTGAAGCCCGGAACAGGGGGCTTTACGTGAAAAAATTTAAGCCCAGAACGGGACTTGTACATTGAAATGAACGGCAGCCCAGTCATATACGAGTACATCTCGGTCCTCGGTCTTGGGGTACTCGTCAAACATGTGGACGATAGTCTGCATGGAATGTCCCCGACATCGATGGTACAGGTAAAACAAGCAATATTGTCCGCACACAATACTGGTCAGGCTTTGCAACGTGTTGGTATTCCAACACCACGTCTCTGTGCCTTGATCCATGAAGTCTGTTAAATCGGAATGGAGGAGTGGTAGGCCGTATGGGTCAAAGTATTCGCCCTGCTCTTCTGTCAAGTACACAGCCACCCAGTGTTGACCGGGTCGATCCATCGGGTCTGTATTCAGGACGTAAGCAGCAGGATACACACGGTCTAATGGGAACACGTCTCGGGCGAACACTCCTTGAAAGACCATGCGTGTCCCTGGATCATTCTCCAGCACGGTGCGTATCTGGTCTGTATCCATGTTAGATGGCAAAGTCACACAGGACGTTACGGCTTTTATCGATTTGAACAATGTTGTCAAACTCAGCGTAGCAAATCACATTGATGGTTTTCGGTAAAGGTGTCCCGAAATGCAGTTCCAAGCGTAAGTTGCCTTTCTTGACGAGACTCAGTTGATGATCGTTGTCTAAGGTGGGAGTCAGATCGAAACAGAACAATGTGTATCCTTTGCCGAAATCGTCTCGACTGATCATATTTCCCACGTCTTGGTTGATTTGGCCAGTTGGTGTGAAGAGGTTCAGATAGCTCCGGATGTAATTGGCCGTTCCGAAGTTAGGTTGTAAATTACAACACAGGTACCTGTTGGCCATCCACATGCAGGGCCACGAAATTGATGTTGAACGCTTTTAGGTTGAACGGATTCCTCGAGAGAGTCCCATTATAACTGACGTTCTCCACACAGGCTAGGGTTAAACGCTTGGGCAAATCCCCCAGGAACAGGTTTTCTTGATAAAGACCTTGGTCTGTACTCGTCGAATCGGGTACTGGGCTGGTTTTTTCTCCAAGGCTCTGATGTGCCCCAACTGTGCACCTGGGCCCGGTTTCACTTTGCGTACAAACAGACTAGCCTCTTGGATGACAATGTTATACTCGAGGTCCTCACTCGGGGCCATCAAGGCAAACGCAGGCGTTGCGCGCACTAGTCGTATTTTGACAGGTACTCCATCCAAGAGGTATCGGTCCTGCATGAATAAGTCCGCATGCAGACGTCCCATCATATCGACCGATTGACTCTCTGCTGTGAAATCCACTCTCTCCGTATAGCCGTCATTATCAGGACTCGCTTCCATCTTGCCTGGGGTATCTCGGTAGAACAACGGGGCTGTCAAATACGACTTTTTAGCGTCACGCCCGTAGGATAACAGTGTTTCGATGTAGGCTCGGTACGGGTACGTGTTCGTTAAGGCGCTCGCCAGTTTATCACTGAGGGCTATATCCACTTGCTGGAATAGCGAATGGAGCCAGAGATTCACTGGACCCACGGGTGCATCTGCTTTGAGGACAGACCCATCTTTATTGGTGATTTTAGCTTTCACATATAGGTACGTATGGGCTAAATCCAGGTAGGTCGTATCTGCGTTGGTGATGGTGAATTCAATGGGGCCTGTGGCTGTAATACTGGAAAGGGGGAGATGTTCCACCCATTGACCCTCTTCGGCACTGGTCTGAGTAGGTGTGACGGTCCATAAATGAAATTCACTGTTGGTAGAAGGACACGACTCGGCGTGGATGAAAGCCATGTTCAAGAAAAGATACCCTGGGTCTTCGATGTGCGTCGTCGCTGGGTCGGTTGTCGACTGGTGCGTGGTCTCGGTGGTGCAGGTCTTTTATTCCCTACGGTGCGTTGTGCTTTGGCGACCAAGACGCCTCATGCTTCTTTGGCTCGGCGTGTCAGTGCTTCTTTGGGTGCCGCACCGCCCAAGACATCACCCGCGACTTGCAGTCCACTGCGTACCGCTTGTTTGCCGATCGCTTTGACCCCACGCGTCACCAAGGGCAGGAACGTTTCGACGATGCTCCCGAGTATGTTCCCCAGCCCATGCCCTCGTTGCATGCGTGTACCTGCAAAGACCGGAAAGCTACCCCCGGCCTGCTGGGTATAATAGTCCATATAGCTGCGTGCATCGCACTCGTAAGGCACCTTCATTATGCAAAGTGAACCGCTCGGACTTGACGGAAATGAAGTGTCAGCACCACTTTCCTACGCTCGAATGCGATCGATTGACCGGTGTCGTCTCTTATAGCGATGACGATGGAGCTAATATCGGTCTGACTGACCGGTAGATAAACGATGTGCCTGAAACTGTGGGTGACTTGAGCTCCATACTTGCCTTTCACCGGGCAGACGCGCAGTAGAGGTACGTTGCTGTCTCCGACAATATATGCATCGACCACGTCTGAGTAAATGTACAGGCCATACATACCACCACGCATGTCCATCGGGATGTGGCCTGTTTCGCCGGTGGGGCCAGCGTACCCCTGTAGATCGAAACCCAGCATTTGCTGTAGGGTAGGACTGATTTCGACACACACGTTGGGGCTGAGCGTGAGACTGACCTTGTCGTTGTGTGCGTTGTAATCGAAGTCCACATGATTTTTGAAGTGGACAGTTTTTATGAGTTGTGAAGTATTCGTGACGTCCCGTAGAGACTTATAATGCTCAGACTTCTCAGCCCACCCATAAACTCCTTGGGAGTATCGTATTGGTCTTCGGGTAGGGTGAGTCGGGTTTCTTGTCCTTCGTAGGTCACCTCGTACCACACTTCACCACCTCGCACGTTGTACCACGAATAAGGGTATTGGATATCCACGAGTCCACATTCCCAGAGTCCAGGTAAATGCAACGGCTGCGGTAACTGGGTGACGTACTTGGTCAAGGTGTTGTCAGGAAACACATCAGCCGAGCTGTTACTGGGTAGGGTGAGGTAAAACATGACGACTGAGCTTTCCTGCTGCTGCTGTTGGTTTTAATACTTCTCCCAGCCCTTGGGCGCTAATCGTCGTGATGGTCGCGGTGACTTAGATCTTGGTGGTCGCAGGGGGTGGCGGGGTAAAAGGGGTGAAAAAGTAGGTGCCCGCCGTGGTGGTGTTTTGGGGGGTGACTCCGGTTCCCACTCGGTTTCCCAAGAAGGTTGTGGGGTCTGTCGTTGTGCGTGCACCGGCGATTCACGCTGCATCCAGGCCCAGCGCTCGGGGTTCCCCATCAATTCCTGTGGTACATGCATGTCTTTCAAGCCTTCAGCGAAGACCTCCCATCCTCGAGGATTCGTGTGCGACCTGCGTTGACGCATCAGGTCATTCACTAAATCCGTCATGCTTTTGTATTGGTCCATGAACGTCATGTACCGCTGAAGCGTTTCATTGTACTGTTGTACTTTATCACTGTCGCTTAACCCCGGTCGTTGTAAGATCTGACGCATCTCTTCATCGCGTGTGTTTATCGTCTTCACCGTAGAGGGTACGGGGTACGGTGATTGGAGGTTTTGAAGGAGGTTCGACGAGGACCATTTTTTTCGTGTGGTTCATTGTCTGGCGAACAGTCCACCCAATACTGGACCCAACAAGGAAGCCGCCAACGGCGCTAAAATAGCCCCGAGAAAGCCGCCTTTCTGTAGCACCTTTTTCTTTTGTGTTTGAGAGACTCGCTTCTGGACTAAGGTTCGCAGACCTGTCTTATGCTTCGCCTTCTGAGCCGGAGTCAGTGGTACGTTACCTTTTAAGATATTGAGTCCAATCTCACACAGACAGCACACGAGAGCAGGGTCTGCGCCGCGTACAATGGTTCGAACCAACTCGGGTGGAGCCGTCTTCAATACACGGAGCGTCTGACCATGCTTCCGTACTCGAGCAGACATCATGTACAACTGATGCTAGAACCCACAGCCTTGCCCTTTTTATCTACCTACCTCGTGAATATTGAACACAGACAAAAGTCAGCCATGATGTGGTATTAATTCTTTTATTATCCCCAACATCAAACACACACCCCAGCTGGGGGGACCCACTGTGGATGTGTTTACACTATTTTTGCATGTACACGTGGTGGGTCTCTCCGGGAAAGATACCGGTCCGTAGTCGAAGGTGGTCGGGGGTGGCTTGCTTCAGGTCGAAGAGCATATACCCGTGCTGAGGGGTTGTCGCATCTTTAAAGGCTTCCAACGCAAACGCAGTGCGTCCAGGGTACATCTGTCTCGCCAGGTGCAGCACTTGAGTGGTATCTCTCGGGTTTTTGAAGACCACCAGGTAGTGGGCATTTAAGCTGATGTTCCGATGTTCTTTGTTTTTACTGAACAGATTCTGCACAATGTAGATGATGCTGAGATGTCGATGATGGCTGCCTTTGGTAAAGAGTTGGGTGACCCGCGCATCCGTCTCCGCCATGAGATCATCCAGAACCACCAGGTGTCCGGTTCCAAATCGACCCGGTTGGGTAGCCCTTCCACGAACGTGATGTGGGGCATTGCTGCGTACGCCGCCTGCCATTCTCCGTAACACCACACGACTCGGGCAATGGGTGGAGTAATCATGCTGTCGGCGTGTTCGATGAGCTTCCTGACGAAGTGCGTTTTGCCGGAACCCGTGGGTCCTGCGATGACGCAGGTGAAGGGGTGTTGCCACCGAGGGTCCATGGTTGGAGGTGTATCCGCTGTCGTGGTAACCCACTCTTGTAAATTTGGTACGAGTGAACTGCGGTCGTCGGTGCGTCCAGCTTTGGTACCGTTGTCGATGGGCGTTCACTGTGAGTGATGAAATCCGGTGGATTTTCAGACGTACTGGGTGCACTTGGTGTAGGTGTTGACTCTATACTCGTTGTAGCCTGTACACGTGATGTGATGGTGATGACTGGGCTCGTTTCGGTAACGGGGTTGACTGGTGCTATCTGTAGACTGGTTTGACTGGCGGATGGTGGTTGTGTCTTTGGTGGGGTGAGTAGAGTGCTGAGATAGGCTACGTCGTAAAACACACCTCCGTACAACACACTCAGCAGGGTTAGCAATATCACCACAAAGCCCACTTGTGCTTTGCTCGTTTTGGGCGACGCTGTGTTCAGAGACGATTGCACTGTGTTCATGGTCGAACGTGGAATGAAGGATGATGGCGGTGGTGTCTGGTTTTATAGTCGTTTTACCTGGTTGGCCGCGACCCACGAATTGAAGGAACTGGGCCAGCCTTGCCATTTGACGAAGTGAAATTGGATGCCACGTCGACGTTCGGTTTTAAGATGCGTTCCACCGTGTAGTAGTCTTGCTTTGTTTTTACCACGGGATGTAATTCCAGCTCGTAAAACGTCCCTAGCAACGGTTCCCCTTGAAGATCTTCCAGTTCACCGACTCGCAGCTGTCGGGGTAGGCGCCGTTTAATCAAGAAGTGCTATATAACTTCAGGAATATAACCGACATAGATAACATTCATTATTCCTCACTTAAAACATCTTTAGATTCATATGTGAATTCATGTTTTGATCTATCGCTTCGTGACCATACGCAATCAAATGGATCCAGGAGTAACTTGAGAACTTACAGATTGTTCAAATCCAATATTGAGTTTGAACCCTACCTATCATTGTGTAGACAATCTCCAGCTCGACAGTTCTTCTCAAAATTACGTCTCAGCGACCACAGACTAGCAATTGAGACTGGAAGGCATACTAGACCTATTACTCCTCTCGAACAACGGCTATGTAATACATGTAATATTGTTGAAGATGAAATGCATTTTGTAATGTCCTGCAAAAAATTTGCAGATAGTCGATATGTACTATTTCAGTATGTGGTAAGAGAATATCCGGCTTTCATGAAATTAACAACTGCTGATAAATTTATTTTCATAATGTCATGCCGTGATAGTTCAACAATAATTAGTACAGTGTGTTCAACACTCCTGAAATGGTACAGAAATGATAGCTAGTGACTTCTCTACCAAAGCTATATTCACGTTCACATGTATATAGATAACATATACTTCTGTTTTGCATTTCAGTATTTTAGTGTTCTACTGATTTAATTTACTCTTGTGCTCTGCCATATCTGGTGTTCGTACAATAAAATCTTGAATCTTGAATCTTGAATCAGTTGGGCAAGTAACTTTTCTCGAACTTGCCCTTGACTTTGCTGATCCGTACAGGGTCCCCGACCTTGAACTCCTTCTTCGGCACACGCTGCGATTGTATGGGGTACAAGACACGCCGGACTTGGGCTTCATTGCGTTGGGTCACGGTAATGGGGGCTCTCTGTATACTCCGGTGATAGGCTCGATTGTAACCACTGACAAGTTTCGGGAGAACATCAATGTACCGCCTTGTATTCTTATAGGTGAAATATTTATACATGCGGCCTTTGAATGTCCTGTTGAACCTTTTCACAACAGAAGCCTTGGTCTCGTTGTAGGTGTGAAAGAAGAAGACCTTCTGTTTCTTGAGAAAGGCTTGGAACGGTCTGTTGAGGAATTCCGTGCCTTCGTCGGTTTGCAAATACAAGGGTTTGCGACCGGTCTTGAAGATGTCCTTGAACGCCGCTATGAGATTCACCCCCGTTTTCGTCCGAATGGGTACCACCCACGCATACTTTGACAGGATATCGATGCACGTCAAGATATACCGATTCCCATCGTTGTGTTTGGCAAAGGCGCTCATATCGACCAAATCCGCTTGCCATTGGGCATCTAGTCCTCCCACGATGACCCGGTTCCGTAGAAAATGGCGGCGAGCAGCTCGATGTAAGGTATAGGTGTCTTGTTTTTTTAACCAATCTCGGACTTGGGTACGTTGTGTCCCCTGGGGTTTGGCCGCTCGATAGAGAGCCGACAATGCACTATAGGCCGCCGGACTGTCGGGACTGTAGTATAAGTTATCCAATACCTTCTCCCAGCGCTTCATGTTGACAAAATGATAAAGGACCCGGGGAGTATGATTTATTTATAACGAAGTCTGATGTTCGGGTTCTACCACCGTTGTATATATCCTAGGTTGACTGAGTCTAGCCGGATAATCAATGGCATCGTCGTCTGGTGAAGGATATATATCCACCTTCACTGGATTTGAAGGAAACTACAGATAGCCCTACAGGCACATCTTATTTAGATCTCTACCTCTATAAAAATGAAGCGGGCATTCTTTCTCGTCGACTTTATGACAAAAGAGATGATTACAATTTCGACATCGTAAACTATCCCTTTCTGGATAGTAATATTCCAGTGGGACCTGCATATGGCGTATACATATCTCGCTTAGTAGCATTTGCTAGATCCTGTGTTAAATGTGATGATTTTAATCAACGTCACAAAACATTGTTGCAGAAACTTATAAAACAGGGCTATTCCACCAAGCGCCTCCACTCAAAGTTTCTCAAATTTGGCGATACATATCGCATGCTGATAGCAAAATACGAACGTAGCGTGCAAGATCTATGGCGCTACGTTTCGTAACATGTGTCTAATTCCGCTTAACCCGGGGCTAGGGGCCGTATGAGCCCATGTACTTCAAGATCCTCATGGTACTCATATGAACAGTCACAATCAAAGCGTGGCTGAGGTACATCATTTTTAGATGACGACTCTATAACGAATATTATGGATTAAGAATACTGATCAGCGATACGGATTTG
Source organism: Hanleya hanleyi (assembly GCA_036873755.1). Taxonomy (NCBI): domain Eukaryota; kingdom Metazoa; phylum Mollusca; class Polyplacophora; order Lepidopleurida; family Hanleyidae; genus Hanleya; species Hanleya hanleyi. Next base: position 12,648 of record JAVTVY010011466.1, read on the forward strand.
ATATTTTGGAACATCATGATGTCTTGCCGGCATCATTGAAAACTGTTGACCGCTTCTCTCTTGCAGGAAACAAGCCTATGTTTATGTATACTTTTGTCTTTTTGAATTTGGTGCTAATACTGTTATATGGAAATGGAATAGGTCTTTGGACTATGGACGCGGATATTCTCTAATGGACGACGGCTGGATTATGAATGACGGACTAGACGCTTGTAATTGCCAGAAATTTGTTCATTGGGTTCAGCCAGCGCGTCCTCAATAGCACGAGACCACACCAACTGAACAGCTGACCGCTCGTCCGATGTAAACAGCTGGTCCACAATAGGCACCACTTTCTCCAAGGCCGTCCAAAGATCGGGGTCTAGGGTGAAGCTTTGCGTATGATTGTGGTAACGCCCCACACGGGCAAAGAAGGGTCCACGGTGTACGTAGTTGGCGTTCTCGATGTGGATGAGGTCTCCGTCGAGCTCACCGCTCAACACCCGTTTCAATTTGGTCCAGCCATCACGGTGTAGGGTAACGGTAGCGCAGGCTGTTGACAACGGCCGAGAAACTAGTCCAGGTGGATGCTCCTTTAGGAATGGTTCACATGGATACCTCATACGACTCCATAGGACCACTAGTGGCCCACTCAGATCCCAAAACGTCTATTTCCATACCCATTTCCCACAATTCCCTGTTTGCGCATGCGCAGAGTGTTGACAACGACCGAGCCACTAGTCCAGGCGGATGCCCCCTCATGTGTGCTTCACAGTGATACCTCATACGACTCTATCGGCTCATTAGGGGCTCCCCTAGATCCCAAAACGTCTATTGCCAACCCTTGGTCTACCGCGCATGCGCAGAATGACGATATTCCTATCCCACACCTAGCCCATCAGATGCCCCTTCACGAATGCTTCACATTGATACCTCATACGACTCCATAGGACCAATAGTGGCTGCCCTAGACCCCAAAACGTCTATTTCCAGACCCTTTGTCCACCTCGCATGCACAGAATGACGCTATTTCAACCCCAAGCCCAGCCCATCAGATGCCCCTTCACGAATGCTTCACATTGATACCTCATACAACCCCATCGGACCATGCAGCGTACTTGAAGTCTGGGGACTACTTTTTCTCCGCGGAAGCTTTTTCCCGCGACCGCATCACCGCCAGATATGACCGCATCACCGCGGAGGAATACTAGATCAAAGGTTGCCAGAACTATAGTGGTCAAAACTTGGCACCCAGCCAATGCTGATGCAATCCATAACCACAACGCCACCTGTCGCCATCAAGAGTTACCTCCCTGGAAAAGGTGAGTCTATATACGCTTACCCTACTACTGCCCTGGGGTGTTAGAAGGGGTGCCCTTGCTCAAGGCCGTGTGAAGCCCTCTGGCCCCCAAAGGGGCATCTAAGGGGAAATAATATCATTGAAAAAATAGTTAGCTTCCCAAAAGCTTCATGGTTTTCGTTATCATTGAGGCTAGGAACACAGTACCTGGCCTGTGGGATATTGGATGTTATTAAGGGGAGATTGGGGTACACGGACATTTTTCACCTTTTTGCTAAAATCTCTGTTATAATTGTCCTGTAGTGTAGACTTCTATACTCTCGTTATAACTTATACTTAGTATGACATAATCATACAAAAAATTCTGAAATATCTGTTATACTTTTCCTCAAAATTAGTTTTTTAAAACGTAAAAAAAATGTTTTCAAGTTTGCCCCACTATGGGGTACAGTGCACATCCACTGGGGTGCGGTGGGACAATAAATAATCATTATACATTTTATATCAAGTATATACTTATATGTTTCAAAGGAGTTTAGAATATTCAACAGCGATGGTTAAGTTAGTTGCTATTTTAGACCCCAGCTTTACGTAAAATATTTCCCAGGGGTCAAATTTGACGAAAAAAATATATATATATATATTGTGTGATTCTTATTCCAACGAAAGCATTTGACTTTGAAAGTGTTAGTAAAACTCATCAAATCTGATAGGATTAGCAATTACTACCATCTACGAAGAAAAATAATGCACTTTAATATTATTTTAGGATGAAAGTAAATTTCACTATTTGATTACTGTTGTCTCGGTGTGACCGGGCAAAAGTGTCTCAGTCCGCCCCGTGTTCATGATATTTTCCGTTTTATGAAATAAACTAATACATACATCTGAGATAATAAATCGATATAATCTAAATTGTGCCTTTGTTCATCCTTTCTCAGTAGTAGCAAAACAGCAATGAATCACTGTTGGAAACTTGGTATAACAAAATATCATCCCCAGTCCCCAAAAATTACTTGGACTGCTCAAAAAAATTTTTTTGCCTCTAATTTATTTTTCCAATGATAGTTTTTATTTGTAATCAATATATGTGTTGTCTCGGGTGGCAGCTTTCTGCTGCTAATATTGTAATGTGATTCATGTACATGAAAAAGGCGCTAGACGGCTTGTTCCACTGTGTCCCATGTCCCACTGTACCCCAGTCTCCCCTAGATATGTACGTATCTTATAGTAAATTATGAAAATGAACACAAATTTTTTTCTAAACTGTTCTCTCCTTCATCTTAACCCAAACAAAGTCATTCCCTTTGATGCCAAGCCGAGTTTTCTACCATACCCTGAACTCTACCACAGAGTGTAATATTTTTCGTGAACGTTTTTGGCATTTGTGCATCGTGAAAGTTTGATTCGTCAGATTTTCGATGTTCGCGGCGTTGATGTTCTTCTCTCAAACGCTATCTTGGATTTTCAAGATCAGTGAGGTCGCTTTAAGGAGATTGCACCCACGAAAGTACTTGTCAAAATAAAATGCCCTGTGGAGATACCACACATTGACATCAGACATATTTTTGAGAAATATGGTTCATGCCATTTCTGACGATTACTATACTATTGACAGAGATCGCAAAACTGAGAATAGGAGGGTGTGGATGCCTGTCATCAAAACCACTCTTCCCTCTACAGTTATGTTTGGAGAATTCAAACTTCCTGTTTGGTCAGGTTTAGACCTGTTACACCGGCGGAGATGAAAATCACATGTATTGGGATTGCCCGTTTAAGGGTAAATGCATGAGTTGTGGTCAGCCAGGACGCATAAAACGGGAATGTAAACGTCTGGGGAAAAAAAGTCCGATTTACAGATATAACCAGACTGCTTCACAATATGAAACTGGTACTCAGTCCAATAGAGGGAAGAGATCTCCCATTCGGAAAAATCCGCCGTAGTGGAGAGCTCTGTGAGAATGAATGAACAGTCGGTCGAGCAGCCTGAAAGCGTTGATGATAGCATTTGGTCAATTGTTGGACCGGCTGATACTAATAATAGCGCCTGTCAGTCAGTAATATTCACCAACAATAGCGCCTGTCAAGTGGACAATGCTAACAATAGCGCCTGTAGGTGAGTGATCAATACTAATAATAGCGCCTGTCAGTCAATGATCAATACTAACAATAGCGCCTATCAGCCAGTGGTCATAACTAACAATAGCGCCTGTCAGTCAGTGATCAATTCTGACAATAGCGCATGTCACTCAGTGATCAATAATAACAACAGCTCATGCCAGTCAGTGTTCAATACCAGCAATAGCGCATGTCAGTCAGTGATCAATATTAACAATAGCGCCTGTTAGCCAGTGATCAACACTAATAGTAGCGCATGTCATTCAGTCATTAATATTAACAATAGCGCATGTCAGTCAGTAACTCTTCAGTAATTCTAACAACATAGAGTCTGTCATTCAGTGATCAATACTAGCAATAGAGCATGTCAGTCAGTGGTTCATACTGACAATAGCGCGTGTCAGTCAGTGGTCGATACTGATAATAGCGCCTGTAAGTCTGTGGTCAATACTAACAATAGTGCATGACAGTTAGTGGTTCATACTAACAATATAGCGCCTGTGGTCTTAACGCAGTCCCTAACGCTAGGGAGTAAGTTCATATGTGTCTTCCATAGCTAGACCCTCACGTCTTAACGCCACGATGCAGACATATGAGAAAAAAAAACAGATCAACACATTCACAAGTTTTCATATAGTTAATTCTCTCCCGTGTTACATCATGTTCAAGCTGGGGGAGCCGCGTTGGATATGTTTACAATTCAAGTATGGTGTATAACAGACGAATCGTCAGCTGCTCTTGTCCCATCAGAAGCCGCCATTTGAGAAAGTTTAATATTCGTTCATGGTCGCACTTTGCCTTAGCGCTGTCCGCTAGTCCTGGATACTGTAAGGGCAACGTGTCCTGGAATAGTTGTATGTGCATTTTGACCGCATTTTGCAGGGCAAAATGGGTGGTTGACCCATATCCTCTTCCAAGTGACGCTTGGTCTTCAAGATGGAACTGTGCGTGGGGTCGCCTTTTATTTCAAGCGGCCGGAGGCTATACTGTTCATAGATCACTGTGGGTGTCTTTCTGACGCAGGAGCGCATTTGGATGTACGCATGTTGCAAATTATCCTGTCCAGCTTTCTCGATCGCCCCAGCATGAGTATTAATAGTCTCTTTTGCAATACGATCCCGGAAGGTAGGTTCCTCCTCACTCAGGCTTCCCTGGGACGATCTAAGGTCAACCTCTCCGTATCAATCGACTCGCAGCAGTCTCTGTATCGGTGTCAATCGCTGGACTGTCAGAATCAGCCAGTATACTCTCAGCATCTGCCTCAGTGGGCTCCTCGATGTCTTCATACCCATGTATATTCTTCTGATGTAGCATCATATGGTAGTGTCTGAATAACGTGCGTTCGCCTCCACTCAAAGTTTCTCAAATTTGGCGATACATATCGCCTGCTGATAGAAAAATACGAACGTAGCGTGTAAGATCTATGGCGCTACGTTTCGTAGCTTGTGTCTAATTCCGCTTAACCCGGGGCTAGGGGCCGTATGAACCCATGTACTTCAAGATCCTCATGTTACTCATATGACCAGTCACAATCAAAGCGTGACTGAGATACATCATTCTTTAGATGATGACTTCACAACGAATATTATGGATTAAGAATACTGATCAGCGATACGGATTTGATATTTTTGGAACATCATGATGTCTTGCCGGCATCATTGAAAACTGTTGACCGCTTCTCTCTTGCAGGAAACAAGCCTATATTTTTGTATACTATGATTGTCTTTTTGAATTTGATGCTAATGCTGTTGTATGGAATATTGAATAGGTCTTTGGATTATGGACGCGGATATTCTCTAATGAACGACGGCTGAATTATGAATGACGGACTAGACGCTTGTAATCAGAACATTATATCCCATGATGATGCTTAAACCTGGAATATACTTGCTTTAAAGGACGTAACGCCGGTCAGCGCCTAGCTTAACGCTTCAACGCCGTGGTGAAATAGCTCAGAAGCTCTGATGGGCCTAGATATCCCATGGAATTGACGCTAATTCATCGAAATGCAGTTTCATCACCAATGGACGGATATCACCGGCGTTGACGAGTGTCAACGTCATGTTGGGGGTTGCGAAGATAATTTCCCGTCTCCAGCTACGCCTCCATAAAGGTTTGAAATGAGTCATGCAGGGTCAACAGATTCTGGGTACGGGTAGTTTTGTTGGTATCCACTTTGGGTGGTATCTGTTTCTTATGCAGCGGAAGACATACCCTGGTCACACATTGGATGTTATTAATGAGCGTGACAAGATGACGCATGCGTTGGGGCTGAGCGACCTCGGTGGTCTCACCTTGAGCTGTATCAATAATAACATTGACATGAACGTCGGCTTGACGTAACGCTTCGGCTAGAATATCCTCGTTGCCGGGCTCAAACTTTACATCAGGCAACGTAGGCTCTGTAGTGCTCATGGTGAACTAAGAAAGATGGTGTAGTGTGGTCTGTATATAAGTCAACTGTTGACGCTTTTGATCTTAATGATGCGTTCAAACAGTTGTTACTTCGTGTGATTGCTCTGGCAGACTCTGTAGCGCTCATGCTGAAATAAGGAAGATGGTGTCGTGTGGGCTCTATATAAGTCAACCGTTGACGCTTTTGATCTTAATGGTGCGTTCAAACAGGTGTAACTTTGTGCGATTGCTATGGTATACGTCGCTGTCGAGTTCATGCCCGGGGTTTTCAACAGTGACGCTGTTCTTCGATTTCCACATGAACCGGGTCCTTGTGTAGCAATTTTATATGGGCCACAAGATCGACATACTGCTGACGTAAATGCAGTGGTAGTCTGGGTGTCAGTGTGTTAGGGGTTAAAGTTCCTGCTCTCTCTTTCGAATACTCTTTGTGGTGAAACTTGTTTTCTGTGGCCTCAAAACGTCTCGCCCACCTCGTCGTCCATGCCTTCTATGAACAAATTCCTCGATATCCTCGGTGATATAAAGGAGGGTCCGCTGTATGGTGAGGGTTGGATAGGGACCCGCTGAACGAGCGCTGCCAGGTGTGTACTTGGTGGATGTCCTGAAGGTCGCTGGCTCACACTCCGACCAGATAACTGATGGTCGTCAATCGGCGATCTTCTCGATGGGATAGAATAACACGTATTGACAGTTCAAGGCAATATCTCTGGACGCCTTCCCTTGAGAAAAGAGAACCTTGGTCAAATAGATGACGGACAGATTCCGATGATGGAATCTTTTGGTAAGCAAGTCGGCGATGTTGGAATTGTCCTTGGCCGCACCCATCAGATCATTCAGTACTACCACGTTGGTCTGCTCGGGGGCGAAGTAATGAGCATAATCGATTTCGTTAGGAATGCCTGAGATGAATCTTACATTCTGTAACCTTGTTGTTTCATAGGCGGGCTGCCACTGGCTGTAGTACCAGACTATACAGGTATAACTTTAGGGGCCATCGTCTAAGAATTCGATCACTCAGGACAACTTGACACATACCGTCGGGCCGATGACCGTCATGGTATAGGGATACTGTACTTCACTTGGCGGATCCATGGTGGGACCCGGTGATGTCATCAGACGAATATTTCTGAGCATACTATCAAGGTTCTCTGACGAAGTACACGTACTCGACATGTTGATTACTCGACCAATAAATATGGACTGATGATGAGCACGTGTTAATCCCTATATTTACAGACACCACCACTACCACACACAGACACACACGCACTCACACACTTCCACCTCATCACGCACACCTCCATAACTACTACTACCACCACCACAACGACCTCCACACATTCACCCCACACTACCCTAGGGCGGAAGCCTGGGTCCAGGCGACTCATTTGGAGAAATCCCCATGTCTCTTGCCCACCAATTCTCCATAGAGGGTTTCACTTCCGCTTGTGCATGTTACCATCACCACCACTCTGCACTAGGCGGGAAGCCTGGGTCCACGCGATTCATTTGGTGAAATCCCCAAGTCTAGCCCCACTGATTCTCCGTACAGGGGTCCACTTCTCTTTGCACATGCGCTATATCCTTACCCACATTTCTCTAGTGCGGAAGCCTGGGTCCAGACGACTTGTTTTGGTGTAATCCCCATGTCTCTAGCTTCACCGGTTTTCCGTACAGGATTCCACTTCTGGTTGTGCATACCTAACCCTATTCCTTCACCCCCACATTGCCCTAGGGCGCAGTCCACACTTGCCACGGTTTCGCACAAAGTGGCTCTTCCCTAATTTCATAATAGGGAAGGTCGCCCATAATTCATCTCCCATTTTTACTAACTGATATATATATATAATACCATCCTGTTGGACGTAACCATTCCTCCAAGCGAGCATAAAACATTTGCTGGCTGACCGGGCCTACGCGTCACTACAGAGTTAGTCTTGCCAAGAAGAGAATATTTGGCAGATCAAAATCCGCACTTTTTCGGGGCGCGAAAATGATGATTCCTTTATGGCGATAAAATATTACGAAAAACGAGTAGGTCGACCCCCTGTTTTTTTCTCTGCGTGATGCGCGTCTTTCCTTTTTATAGCACACTTGTCTCCTGAAATAATAGCACGAGAATGCCCGTTCAGAAAATATATACTTGTACAGGGCTTTTGTTGAATATTTTACAACTATTTATGGCCGAAGAGCCGAATCCATGCCTGTTTCGAGTCGCACATAATTTAGGTGTGGACTGCATCCCTAGGGCGGAAGCCTGGGTCCAGGCGACTCATTTAGTGAATCCCCATGTCTCTGGCCCCATTGGTTCTCCGTACAAGGTTCCACTTCATGTTGCGCATGCGCAGTCCTATTTCGTCTCTCTAGATACCCCATACCCTAGAGCGGAAGCCTGGATCGTCGACACATTTGCTGAAATCCCCATTTCAATACTAAATTACTGCCCGAAACGGCTCTAATTAGAATGAGTTAGCCCCATTAAAACACTCAAACCCAGCATCTCAAAATTTGTGGATCATCAGACGATATATTTTGAGCAGGAAAGCAGTGCCACCGGACAATTAACGAATACACGCATAAAATGAGGGTGAAAATGCCCGATTTTTATTTAAGGGCCATTTAGCGCTGACAGGCAGGGTACGTCGTCCCACTTTAACACCCGAAAAGAAGTCAAGAGGAGATATAGATAAATGTATAAGGAAAATATCTAGACCAATTTCAAGGTGAGGCACAGTGGATTTAAATATCACTCCATAAACATATTCCTTCTAACTGACATTCATACTGAAGAAAAATGTGGGGGGAAACATGATATATTTTGTGCTATGAAAACCATGTGCTATGTTTGTTGAAATATATCGATCTTTATGATGCTCATTTTTTCACATAGCGAGTTTTAGAATAATGAATAAAAATCAGGTAAATCATATAAATGTACTTACACTCCAGTAACGAATGCGACCTTGTTTTCCTCATACAGGAATACCATTGTCGGGGAAACAAGTAAATTGACTGACACCCGTATCAAATGTCATAAAGGTCAAAAGGCAGTGAAACTGAGAAGTTAATTTGATATCCGGTGAGCGATCTTCTGTCATACTGGCACATGTATTCACAGTGAGATACCAGTTATCGAATTACTGCAGTACAGCTTGTATGTAGGCTGACGCTGATGGTATACGATCACATCTGTCCGTTTATTGAGACAAATGGACCTCACCATATCCCCATGCTAATTACGGCGGTTTAAACAATTATGTCCAACTATCCGGTGTACGTTTTCTCATACAGATATATATGATCGTCAGTAGTAGAGAAAACTGATCTTTCTTAGAATTGTGAGGATTGATAGTGGAGGTAAAGGTCATGTTCGGTCACGTAACTTTCGGATTGCTACTTCTGCGCACGTCTTAGTATGTAGTGTATTCATCCTCCGAACAGGGTTGTCTCCCATTATGTCAGATGAACCAACCCTGTCAGCAGCTACTTAAAATGTAGCCCTGTACCAAAACGTCATCTTACCAGAACCTATATCATACCTGCCAAAAAAAGTCCTTACCGTGTTTGGAGGATGCAGTCCGGTTGTTCGTGCCGTGACTGGTGTTCTTCCGCGATATGTTGTGTAGGCCGTGGCTCAGACGCATCATCGCCTTAAGAGTGGGTATTGCCGCGAGAAACAGTGTCTGGACAATTGCAAGTACAACATTTTAACGACTGGAGTGTAACACGTTTTCTCGGTGTCACACATGAAACCGAGGAAGGCACCGAGAACGGAGACGATGACGCGCCGCCACCCGTCAATCTCTCCTAGCCGTAAGACCAGAACTCAAACTGCGCCTTCCGGAGTATTTCAGCCAACTGCCTATGGTAGGGTTCAACTCTTTTCTGTACCCCTACCTCAGCAAAACCGGTAATGCCAATTTCACCATTAAGTAGACCAATGACTATGCGTCCTCGCCACCACAACACTTCGGTTTCTAGATGTTCAGAATTATCTGTCGCCCAACTACAGTGAAGATCAGTGTGAGGCTGTGCCCAGACCACCTAAAAGACTCCCAACTACTACTCCGAGCTGTGTTTCACAGTGACCAGAAAGAGGAAGAGCTTCCCGAGATCACCTACGCCGAACTCCAGCGAGTGTGCGTCCATGCGAACAATTGAGTGAATGAGTGAATGAATATGAATTTAACGTCAGCATTTGTTCAGTCATATGACGACGTCCTCGTCACTTTATCCTGTCTTCGATCTATGTTCTTGCTGCTAGGCGCCAAGCAAGGCGCCAAGCAAGTGCAAGTACAACATTTTAACGACTGGAGTGTAACACGTTTTCTCGGTGTCACACATGAAACCGAGGAAGGCCCCGAGAACGGAGACGATGACGCGCCGCCATCCGTCAATCCCTCCTAGCCGTAAGCCCAGAACTCAAACTGCGCCTTCCGGAGTATTTCAGCTAACCGCCTATGGTAGGGTTCAACTCTTTTCTGTACCCCTACCTCAGCAAAACCGGTAATGCCAATTTCACCATTAAGTAGACCAATGACTATGCGTCCTCGCCACCACAACACTTCGGTTTCTAGATGTTCAGAATTATCTGTCGCCCAACTACAGTGAAGATCAGTGTGAGGCTGTGCCCAGACCACCTAAAAGACTCCCAACTACTACTCCGAGCTGTGTTTCACAGTGACCAGAAAGAGGAAGAGCTTCCCGAGATCACCTACGCCGAACTCCAGCGAGTGTGCGTCCATGCGAACAATTGAGTGAATGAGTGAATGAATATGAATTTAACGTCAGCATTTGTTCAGTCATATGACGACGTCCTCGTCACTTTATCCTGTCTTCGATCTATGTTCTTGCTGCTAGGCGCCAAGCAAGGCGCCAAGCAAGTGCAAGTACAACATTTTAACGACTGGAGTGTAACACGTTTTCTCGGTGTCACACATGAAACCGAGAAAGACCCCGAGAACGGAGACGATGACGCGCCGCCATCCGTCAATCCCTCCTAGCCGTAAGCCCAGAACTCAAACTGCGCCTTCCGGAGTATTTCAGCTAACTGCCTATGGTAGGGTTCAACTCTTTTCTGTACCCCTACCTCAGCAAAACCGGTAATGCCAATTTCACCATTAAGTAGACCAATGACTATGGGTCCTCGCCACCACAACACTTCGGTTTCTAGATGTTCAGAATTATCTGTCGCCCAACTACAGTGAAGATCAGTGTGAGGCTGTGCCCCGACCATCTAAAAGACTCCCAACTACTACTCCGAGCTGTGTTTCACAGTGACCAGAAAGAGGAAGAGCTTCCCGAGATCACCTACGCCGAACTCCAGCGAGTGTGCGTCCATGCGAACAATTGATTGGACGAGTGAATGAATATGAATTTAACGTCAGCATTTGTTCAGTCATATGACGACGACCTTGTCACTTTATCCTGTCTTCGATCTATGCTCTTGCTGCTCGGCGCCAAGCAAGTTCCATTTTTTAATCTTTGGTATGCTGCCCGGGTTCAAACTTGCGAGTCGACTGCTCTACCACAAGACCACCGCAGTGTGGTAAAACAACTTGGATGTCGGAGTGTCCGAGAAGATATTTCGGTTATACAACGGCATTGGTGTGGATATGATCAAATTACAACACATATAAGGGAAGTGGGAAGCGGTGCCGACATACTGACAGAGCCACATGCCTTCACAGTATAGTCTTCGGGTTAACCTATTCTAAAGCACATACCAAGAATCTAACGATTCGTGATATGTGTTGTATCTCAGGCACGCTTTTATTGTACCTGTCCATGTGGCAACTTGGAAGACCGTGTAAACCTCCTTGAACTCACGCTGAGGTATTTGTTTCACGATCTATCCACCTTCGTTTCACTGGTCGAGCAAAAGGACTCTGCAGACGTGCCTCAAGCAGAATATTGCAGGTATCTTGTTTTTCACCGCTACTATGAACAAGGACTGGTCCAAATTCGACGAGAAAAAAATGTGTGAACAGATCATCGGGTTTGATGCCAACGCCCTTTAGCCCTCGTGAATAGCTCAACCGATACCCCCAATACATTACATCCGGTGGCTCTCCGCGGGTGAGGATTTCCAAGTACAAATGTCCCGCACACGTCTAGCGCAATACTGGCTAGATTGGGTAAAGAACACCCCCGGAATCACCATCCCTCATCTAGCCAACCACGCCGATAACGGGAGTTTGGTGGCTGTTACTGGCACGGCCACGAGTGTGCCCTCACCTTCGATGTTCAAGGCCACCACCGTTACAACGGCAGGCGAGGACTCACCCCTTGCCTTGCAGGAGGAGACCCAGAAGAGTCGAGAATACATCGAAGGGTTGGGCTAAGATTACCACGAGGTGTGGAAGTCAGTTTTACGACCTGGTAGAGTTGCGACAGTTTATCCAAACCACCCACACATCCCTGCTCATTGGGAGTATGGTTGAAGAGAATATCCTCCTCGACAAGCCCTTACTACGCTGGTACATGAGTCACGGTGGAAGTAACCAGCGCGTACTAAGTGGTGGCGTTTAGGCCCCAGGCCTGTTTTGCCGCCGTCTGAGATGGGATGCTGAGCGGAGCCGAGCCGATCCGAGCCGAGCCAATCCATCATCGGTGAGTCCATGAAACTGATAGGCAACGAATTCTATGGCAAACACCCGGCCAATCAAGATTAGCACGTGAAGATCTACATACATCTGCGATGTCAAGGAAGCCCGTCGGCGTATCAGCTCACCAATTTTCGCCAGATGGAGCATATTGACGACGAAACCCAAGTCACGTCCTTCAAAAAAACACATGAACTAACACTTACGCCTGCAGATCGGGTGAATGTTGTATCAATATACCAAGTTATGTGCTGGAATTTTTACATGATTTCATGGGCGTCTTCTTCGATCCATCGGATTGGCAGTTCATGGCCTCGTCAATGCCGACTGGGAGAGCCTGGTGGAACTTGTGCTGCGAGAACGTCACAAAGCCATATTTGACCGATGATTTGTTGGAGACACCACTGGGATCCATGTAATATATATATAATAATAATTGTTTCTAGCTTGATTGATTTCTACAAACCACGACCCTGCTGTAAATACTATACACATAATATTACTTGTTACAAGATGTATTGATGTGTACATACCGTGACCGTGCTGTTAGTACGCATAATGCTAATTGTTCCCAGCTTTGTTCAGTTTCATCCTATTGTACCGCGGTATCCTGTAAATGTACGATGTGTGGTTGTAATATAAGAAAAAAACAAAGAGCATAGTAATTTTTTATTCAGTGAACAATAAGGTGAGCATAACAATGTGGAAACAACCACGTACGCGAGAACAAATTAAGCCCAAAAGGGTGTTTGAATATTGAAATGGTGTTCGGCCCAGTCGTACATCGGCACATCTCAGTCCTCGACCTGGTGGGTACTGCTCAAATATCTGCACGATAGTAGACACAGTGGATCTGCGGCAAAGCTGCCGCTAAGGCTTCATGAAGATTGCATGTTTCGTAACTTCCTCCATGAAGGTCGTCATGTCTGGATGAAATGGTGGTAAATCGTACGCGTCAAAGTATTCGCCGTACTCTTATGTCAAATACACGACAACCCAATATTGGCCAGATCGATCCATCGGATCTTTATTTCGGACGTACGCGGCGGGATAGACACGGTCCATCGGGAAAATGTCTCGAGAAAACACCCCCTGAAAGACGGTCCGTGTCCACGTATGATTGTTGAGTACGCTTGAGAATGTTCGGTGAAATAGTCGAGGGGAATGTGTCCGCTCTTCTCCACTTGAATTAGGGACCATGCAAAATTTATCGATGGGGTAGGACCGGTGCAACAAGGAAAATCGACTAAAAAATCCTTGGTCCCCCTAATCTTAGAACCAAAAAATACTTTGGGTCCTATCTGGATCTTAGGTAAAAAAAGTTCCAGTCCTATCTATGCTGTGCCATACATGTGTACCCGGATTTGGCGAGCCGCATCTGTAAACACCATCCCCCAACCAATCTGTGATATGCACATATACTTTTGCACATTTCGGTGGTATTCCACTACGGCCCCAGGAGATTCTAGGGTCACTCCAATATTGAAATCTAATGATAATGTTTTTGTTTAGCAAAATTGCTCATGCACCGCTGTACAAAGTTTACTTCGGTTGTCAGCTGCCACTGGATGATTATGGAATTTGGTACACCTGTTTCTTAGGATCAGACCTGTGCTATTTATGAGATGAAACATGAATTTTTGTCCAAATTGACAAATGACACGGATTTTTTTGTAGCAAAAGTGTACAGTGGATGATTATGAAACTTTGTACACATGTTTCTTATGATTAGAGGATGTACCTGTGCTATTTATGAGATGAAATATTATTTTTTGTTTAAATTAAAAGGGTTTGGACTTAGTAAACTGCCAATGATATTGTACATACATGTACATGTACAACTGTACATGGAAAATTGATGAAACTGTCAGCTTTCATTTGATGATTTTGACACTTGCTGCACATGTTTCATACGATTTGAGGATGTGCATGTGATATTTTTGACATGAAATATTAATATTTGTCCAAATTATCGCGGTTTGGACTTCGTACTTTTACAATGATACCCGGCATGGATTTGTTGGACAAAAATTTACATGTATACCTATACATGGAAAGCTTGATCTACAAGTATGCTTTCAATACTGTTGCAGCTTCAGCAGATCACCCCACATGTCAAGATGTTTGGCTTCTCAGAACGCTTGTCAAAATATGGAACAGTGGTCCTCCACACTAGCCTGCATTTGTGCGGCCATCTTTAATTTATGTAAAATCATTAATGATTCATATGTCTGATACCGTTCAACTGTTCAATACGAAAGTTGGTATAGATCATCGATGCATCAAGCGACTTCCATTAATTACCAAACCGTTTTTTTCTGATTGGGCAGAAACCTTGGTGGCCATCTTTAATTTATGCAATCTTTAATGATACATGCACACATCTCTGACACAATTCAGCTGTTCAATATTAAAGTTGGTGAACATCATCGATACATCAAGAGTCTTTCAATTGATTACCAAACCGGCTTTTTTGATTGGATGGAAGCCTTGGTGGCCATCTTTAATTTATGCAATATCATTAATGATACACATTTCAGATATCACTCGACTGTTAATTTTGAAATCTTATTACTAACATAGCTCAAGAACAGCTATCCCTGGGCACACTAAACTTGCATCATATGGCCATAAGCCTATCGAATCGGGACCCCACAGCCGAGGTGTCTTCAGATGCTCAGCTTCGTATTTTGGGGGAAAAATAACTCTTGGTCCTATGGATAGCAACGTAAAAAAAGTTCGTGTCCTACATACAAAAGCGTGAGAAAAAGTCCTGCCCCCCCCCCCCCCCCATCACTGTTTGCACCGGTCCTACCCCATCCGATAAATTTTGCATGGTCCTTAATATGCTGTAGGTAGCAAATCATATTCACGAAGTGGTTTTTCAAACGCATGTTGCCTTTCTTGGCGAGGCTCTGCTTATGGTTGGCCATCCCTGCCAGAATTCGTCATTTAGAGGCTGCCTCTAAATAATATATACCATGGTATAAAATGCCAAGCCTGCCATAATTCGTATTTAGAGGCTGCCTCTAATTATTTTGTACCATGGTATAAAATGCCGAGCCTGCCATAATCCTTATTTAGAGGATGCCTGTAAATCGCCAAGCCTGCCACAATTCGTATTTAGAGGCTGCCTCTAATTATTTTGTACCATGGTATAAAATGCCGAGCCTGCCATAATCCCTATTTAGAGGATGCCTGTAAATCGCCAAGCCTGCCACAATTCGTATTTATAGGCTGCCTCTAATTATTTTGTACCATGGTATAAAATCGCCAAGCCTGCCATAATTCCTATTTAGAGGATGCCTCTAATTCATTTTAGCCGTAAGTCGTAAATTTTCGCCTTCTTATTACTTCCACCAATGATATGCGCTTTCACAAATTTGGTGCCATATCTCTACGCTTGTTACAAGTTTACTCATTGGTCAAATTTAATATTCTTGATATGACATCGAGTTGTTTATGACTTACGGCTAAAATGAATTAGAGGCATCCTCTAAATAGGAATTATGGCAGGCTTGGCGATTTTATACCATGGTACAAAATAATTAGAGACAGCCTCTAAATACGAATTATGGCAGGCTCGGCATTTTATACCATGGTATATATTATTTACAGGCAGCCTCTAAATACGAATTGTGGCAGGCTTGGCGATTTAGAGGCATCCTCTAAATAGGAATTATGGCAGGCTCGGCATTTTATACCATGGTACAAAATAATTAGAGGCAGCCTCTAAATACGAATTATGGCAGGGTTGGCATTTTATACCATGGTATATATTATTTAGAGGCAGCCTCTAAATGACGAATTCTGGCAGGGATGGCCAACCATATCTGCTGGGCTGGTACGTTATAAAAGCTTTGTGCCCTTTGGTTTTCGCATTGGCCTGTCACCGAAACACGCATAGCTGGGGGACATTGCTAGCCCCGACAATGTCTGTACCGATCACGTCCGAAAAAGACGCAGAATTAGTATAACCTCAGTCATCTTCAGGGATAAATTATAATTTAATTATATTCCTACATTGTGAAACACCCTGCCAGAAAATACTGGCCCGATTCTCACCCGAGCCAGTATTTTCTGGCAGGGTGTTTCACAATGTAGGAATGTAATTAAATAGTATAACCTGCATTCATATTACGTCCAACGCCCAGCAACTCTAGCAACCTCGGACCAGCTGTAACTTTTGATTATGTTCGTTACACGACAAAGTCACCTGTCCTCATTGATGAGCGCGAATGGTTTCGTTCTATTGGCCTGGCCTCGGGTTCCCGTCCTATTCGCCATCTGATCGTACAAGGCCGTCAAGAACGCGGTGAGCGTGTGGTACTGACCTTCAGGGAGTGTAAACATATAGGGCATGCTCTCGAACAGGACTGCTTACCACACCGTGTTCCTTTGCACGTTGTGCCACGTGGGCTGCTGCGATGGACTCAGTGGAATGTTGCCTTTTAGGATGTGCCACAGATCACAAGAGGGCAGCGTCCTCACCACGCTTCAGCATCCAGAGTGTAGGCGCATGATTCCGTACTCCAGCTGCATTATGATCCAGTAATGATGAAGTCTATGACCCCTAGCTTTTATCCTTTCTGCATGTCTTGTTTACCTGCGGTTCGCGGTTTACCTGATAGCTCAAATATTTTATTATCCACTCCATCACAGCATATCCAAGCTGGATGAGCCGCTGCGGATATGTTTGCATAATGCTCTTTGGGACCCTTTGAGGTTCGTTCATCCTTTCGTCATATAGACGTGATGGGTCTCCAAGGGAATGATCTTGATCTGCACTCGGGGATGGTCGACGTGCTTGCGGGTTGTTAAATGCCACACCGTGCTGACCTTTGCTCTTTCATTGAGTAGTTCATAGAAAAATTGTCCCATTATTGGTGAAAGATGCATTGGTGGGTTAATAAGAAAATAAAAAAATTCCAGATCCGTCAACTTAGGGAAGTACTGACAAATGCTACTTATGTTATTGTAAAATATATCTCATAGTTATTCGTCACTAGGACATTTGCACAGGAAATCGAATTCATCTTCCACTGTTTTGTCAGTTGTTATACATCCTTTGCACAATCTTTTATCTCTTTCTATATTTCTGTATCTACCCGTTTCTATTTCGAACCTGTGTGCGCAAATTCTGTTTTGTTACGGCCTGTCTGAAATTTCTGTTTTTAGTGAATTGTAAGTAGTTTGCAATGCAGTAATAGTAGTAGGAAATGTGCAAATTGCCTCTCATTTGTGGAGCGCTCACTTCCGGCTGTGTGGGGCGCTGCCTCAGCCAATCAGAAGCGAGTATTTTGACCCGGTGCATTATGGGACATATCTAAGATGGCGGTGTCTGCCTTCTGGTTCAAGATGGCGGCACGTCCGGTGTCGAAAACTGACCATTTTGTCGGAATGTGGACATCTGGTGTCGAAAACTGGACCTTGTATGGGTCCCGCCTAGATTAAAGACATCCGAGTTTTTTCCATGTAATTTCTTTGATAGGCATTGACAGGTGTGTGTTTTTCCATGTAGGTTACTGCGCAGGTCAAGTGGTTTGGTGGGTCTGCGCAAGTGTGTAGCGTCACTTCCGGTTTTCAGAATGACCAAAAACTACCTCCGAACACAGAAGAGTTCCAATTTTTCCTTAGAACTTAGACGTATGGAATGCATATAATAGAACATGCGGGACCTCTTCAACATCCGGGTTTCGCAGTGCATCGTCCCTCCGTCTTTACATCTGGGACCTCTTCAACATCCGGGGTTTCAACATCCGGGATTTTCCATCCGGGTTTTCCCCGGCCCGGACCAGCCGCACGCCTGTGCGGGTTACCCGGCCGTGCGCGGGTTATCTGGCCGCACGCCTGCGCGGAATCACCGGAAGTACGCGGGTTATCCGGCCGCACGCATGCGCGGGTGAAACAATGTCACATCCGAGCTCTGAGCTCCGAGAGCTCCGAGCTCCAAGATCTCCGGAGCTCCGAGTTCCAAGAGCTCCGGAGCTCCGAGTTCCGCCCTACGGAAGCTACCACTACCACCGGGCGTTGACATCCCCGAGCTCGGAGCCCTTGTATATAAACACCACATGCATCTGTGAAAGCTTCATTATACGCCTGGTGTCCATGGAGACGAGAGCTATGGTTTACGCATGTCACTTGTGTTCGAAGTCATTTTCCACGCCATTTAATCTACGTAGACATTTGCTTTCCATACATAATAATCGTATACACCGAAGCCATCTCACGGAACGGAGTCCCGAGCACGCGCGAAGAACGATCAACACCTACGTCACACTCGAGATTATTAGAGCATCCCTATACGATGACGGTGAGCGGCCTTACGGGGTGTGGAAAGACGTCCTGGGTGATGAAGTTCTTAGAGGAAGGTGTGGCAACCCCAGCTCCGACACGCGTTGTACGGTGTTATAGCCAGTGGCAGCCCACCTACGAAACTACGTGATTACAGAATGTAAGCTTCGTCCCAGGAATTCCTCACGACATAGACGAACAGTATTACTTCGATTCCGAGCAGACCAACGTGGTAGTGCTCGATGATCTGATGAGTGTGGCCAAGGACACTTCGAAAATAGCCGACCTATTCACCAAAGGGTCCCATCATCGCAATCTGTCCGTCATCTATTTGACCCAGAATGTCTTTCCTCAAGGGAAGGCGTCCAGATATATTGCCTTGAACTGCCAATACTTTGTGTTGTTCACCAACCCCATCGACAGAGCACAAATCCGTGTGTTTGGTAGTCGAATTTATACTCGGAACATCGACTATTTTATGCAGGCGTTTCAAGGAGCGACAAGTCGTCCGTACGGCTACCTGTTGGTAGATTTAAAAGCCCATACTCCCGAAGATCGCCGGCTGACGACCCATCTGTTACCCGGTGAGGCATCACCGCAACGTCATATACCCCTACAACCATCCATCGAGTCCAAATCTGGCAGAGCAGCAGAAACCCGCTCCCATACAGCGGGTGCCCTTCATACCTTCAGTCCCGGAATATCACTCAACCGTGAAGGACCAACCCAAACCTGAACAAGGGAATGAACATAATGTGAACTTGGGGCTATGGAAGGATATGTTCAAAGAAAGTATGGACGCCGAAATGGGCGAGACGTGGAGGTCACAGGAAACAAGTTTTACCGCAAAGGGTATTTGAAAGAGGAAGCCGCAATGTTAGCCCATAACACATTGGCACCCAGACTACGACGGGTTTTCCGTCAGCAGTATGCCGACTTCCTGACCCATATAAAATTGCTGGACAAGGACCCAGTCCATATGGAAATCAAATGAACAACGTCGATGCTGAAAACATCAGGCATGAACTGGAAAGCGGCGTATGTCAGAGCAATAGCACAAAAGAAACATTTGTTCGAACGCATCATTAAGATCAAAAGCGTCCCACTATAAATAGACCACACGGCAGCAGTCCCCTCATTTCACGGAGGTTGCGGAAAGGGCCCCCCCCCCCCCCCAGTGAACTTTTCTCTGCTGCTCCGAAACGACGAAACCGAGGAGGCTGAAACTTGGTGATTTTTAAGCTTATCTTATTGGGGTCATTTTGAGCCTATTTTCATATACCCTTGGGTAGAGGATCAT
The DNA here is from genome assembly GCA_036873755.1 of Hanleya hanleyi. NCBI lineage: Eukaryota > Metazoa > Mollusca > Polyplacophora > Lepidopleurida > Hanleyidae > Hanleya > Hanleya hanleyi. Next base: position 32,662 of record JAVTVY010011466.1, read on the forward strand.
GGCTATATTCAAAATGGCGGCCATGTGGTATCCACGAAAGTCGTGTTTTTCAATCTTTTCGCTCCATTTCTTCACATTTTCCTTGCCCAAAAGGCCTTGGAAGTATTTTATTTATGCAAAACTAATTATTCTATATTTTATTTGATTTTTTTCGAGAGAAAAGTCGAAATATTAAAATTTCGAAAAATCGACCCCTAAAAGGCTGAAAAATGTCTTCCGAGAAGATGACGTCTTCCACTGTGACGTCATCATGGCGGCCATCTTGGATTGTTTTTACATTTCCCGGTAGAGCTTGAACCAAAGATACTGTGTGCTAAGTTTCAGCGCTCTAGCCTTAGTGGTAGAGAAAAGGCTGCGATACACCCCAAATCGCTCAGGCCAGATAGGGTTAAAGAGGAGTGCGGAAGCTCCTCTAACATGATATCATTTTTTCCCCATCACAAAATTATGGGAATAGCTGTGCCAGCCAATTCCACTTGTTTGGAGTGATTTGCTACAAAGTACTTCATCCCGAAGTATTATCTGTCAGCATTATCTTCAAGGTGTACTATATAATTTAGAATGTTTACATGAATGTGGACAATAAGAGGAAATCGTCCAAGTTCTCTTTTACATGCGATATTGACTATATTTTTACCGACTTGAAGATTTAACTTGCAGAATTTTGTATGAACTATCTCAAATGATTCAGCTTCAGTTATCATAAAAAACTTGTTAAGATCGTTGTTTTGTAATTTGGTTAGGAGTTCTGAGCCCCAAATTTCGGAATTGTATAGAATTATTGGTTTGACACTCGTTTTATTGTATAGTTCAGGTGGTGGATTTAGGCCAGAAAATGTTTTGTGTAATTTATACATAGCTTTTGGTCCTTTCTTTTCCATGTAAGTTTTTGTTTGGGAAAGGTTTTCATTAGAATTGAATGTACAACCAAGATATGTGTAACTCAGCTATATGAATTTCTGTAGAACCAAAATGAAACGAGTTCGTGTTTACTTTTTTTTTTTTCTTTGAATAACCAAGCAGTTTGATGCCATTTTATACAGCAGTAATATCAATCAATCAATCAATCAAGTTTATTTGTGCAACTTTAAACACACAAAATATGACAAAACGTTTAGGGTCAGGCAGATACTAGTCTATGGTATCCACAATATATATACTAGTCTATGGTATCCACAATCCATATAATATATTAAGACAATTTTGGAGACATCTCATTATTTAGTGGATCAGGAAAATTTCTTTCAAAGAATCTTCAAATAGTGCCAATGATCATCAGTAAAACATTCGGAAAAACGAGTCTGATCCATGTCGATGAATGCACGGGTGATCACAATCTCAGTAAACTCAGATATAATATCACGGAATATTATATCTGAATTCAACCCTATATAAATCCCGTGCAAGTTGAAACTACTATTGTTAGCCAATCAGATGGATAGCTGGTTGTAACTATTTCAAAATCACGCCCACAGTAATTACACACGGTAGCTCGTGGTCTAATATATAAACATTATCCTGAAACAGTTTCCAAATATGGCATCATTTCCAGACGAGGCCTGTGAACATCAAAGAGTTTACTCCCGCCGAAAAGTCTGGCTTTGTTAGGGATAGAAAATATCAAAAGATTGTGCCGTGCGAAGATGTTAATCTCCGTGAAGTAAACGTCAATCATTTACAGAAAGAAAAGGTTGAAATGGTTGTGATTGGCTTATTATGGAAACTCGTGGAATATCGGCGAACCTTTTGCACGAAGTTTTCATAGCGTTACGTCTAGATGGTATTCCCCTGATTTACCATCTTGGTTTACCCAGATTGGGGTGATCAATGAAGAAAACGAGCACCTGTGGTGGAAGGGAGACAACTCTTAGTCTTGGGTTCAAGGGTTCAAGGGTTGCTCCGATTCGGTGTTGCTGCGTGGGACTCAGCGGAGGTGTCAGGGTGCAAAATGGGCATTTTCTGAAGTCCACAACTTTGTTGAATTCATCATGGTGATGATGATGATGCCGTACTGATTTGGTTTACAGTCTACATTAACCACAAAACGACGACCATTTAAAATAGTAAGCTGTCTCAGCTGCAACAACAACACGTTGGCTGCAGTGTCAGTGCAGTATACCGTATTCCGTATTTGACAGCTAGTTCGTAGTTGTGCTGCAGCTTGTTGAACTGTTGAACTACGGCGTACAAGTCCTTCGTGATGATACGGACGGATTTAATCGAGAATGGCAGCATTGCATTGATAAGAATGCAAAATGGGGAAAACAGACTAACGATTGATTTCTTCGTTGAACTGAATAAGGCCCTTGATGAGGTCGAAAGGTACGGTAACTAAGTGACGGGGAACTTTAACACGAAAATCGGATGAATCAAATTTTCCCCGCCCTTGTAAGTCTTTGTCGATGTTTTCAGAATAGTTTGGAGTAAGGCCATGAAAGTTCACTCACTTGTCAATCTAGACATGAGGAAAGTTTGGGAGAAGAAAAATGAAAAAAAAAAAAGTTTGTACCATATATGTACATGTTAATTTAGTCAATATTACTGCCAATCGGGCTATCCAGCATAATTTCCACAAACGCAGTATCAACTTGATCTGAAAGTGTAGAAAAAAATAATACTGGACAAATCCATTATTATTCCAATATATAGCGCCTACAAGTGAAAATATCCACCAAAACAGTTGCAATATTAATTTTTATCATTTCACATTCCTGCATTTCTCCGGTGAATTTGACTTTATAGTGGGCTAATATCACTCTGTTTGTATGAATTGTTTAACACTTCTATTTGACGGTGCATTTGCGGTTCTTTTACTTACCTGATTTAAGCCTGAATGACTAGTCATATTGACTAGATCAATAAATGTACAAATTAAATATATGATATTATTTTTTTCCATTTATCTTCTCCCAATATATCTTCCTTGTGCCCAGACTGACAAGTGGGTGAATTTTCATGGTCTTACTCCAAATTATTGGGAAGATATTGCCAAAAGACTGACAATAACTGAGAGAATTTGATTCATCCGGTTTTCCAATATAAATCCCACCTAAAACAGGGATGCTTCAGGCACATGTGTTGCATATCTTTCAAAAACTACAGGTGATCTGATAACTTTGTATGTACAGCCCTGGCCATATCCATACACTTCTTAGGACATGAAACCTCTGCCCCTGTCCCCATCTCCCCCTGCATATCCCGACAGCATCACTCGAGCAAATAACTCTATCATATTCTGCAAGCTCATCAGCTACACCAGACATGCCAGAATACAATTGTGCATGATCCAGTGATCCACATACTACACCCCAACATGCTGCCAGGGTCAGATAATCAAGAGTCTCCATCAGTCAAGTCGATCCCCAATCTCTCACCCTACCGGTATGTAAATTGTTAGTATTTACCAGTTTAGTCATGTGTCAATGTTGACATTATAGCCATCAATATGATCAAATCTTTTCCATTCCTCACTCTTTCCAGGAACCCTAAAGTTAAGGCTGTGATAACCACTGGTGATGGCAAGTTTTACAGCAATGGTATTGACCTTCAGTGGCTGACAGATAACCCAGACCAGTTTAACAAGTTCTGGCAAAGTTTTTATGCTACTATGAAACGCCTGATATGTTTCCCCATTGTGACAATAGCGGCAATCAATGGTAAGAATATATTGGCTTTATTTGGTTTTGAATACATACAAAAACATGTATGTGGGTTAGAAACTTCTAACCCAAAGTTGTAATATTCAAGAGCTAGTGCAGACCAAATTCCAAACTATTTACCAGTAGGTCTAACCATATCATAATAATATAGAAAACAACCAAATTCATATGAACTTGGATATATGTTGGTGTTTATCATTCACTCAAAATCCAGCTTACAATGTATGACTAAAGTGGAGCAAATTTTGTAACTGCTGGAACACTAGTGCCCTCTCATGTCTATCTCATTAAATTATAATACTTCCATTAACGAATAGTTAATATATTAGATAAAGCTAGGTCACTGGTGTTCCATGGGTTACAAGATAAATTTGCTCCCCTTTGCCATATTAAAGCTGGAGAACCCCATTCACTGACTTACAACACTCATTCAAACTTTAAGAGTTGTTTCCCTCTACCTACTCAGTTTTGGCTGTTTTCTCCTCAGTTTAACATGTTTAGGCGTTCAGCTACATGTAATTATACATGTTAATGGATGGTACCCAGCTATTGCCAGGCTGAATGGTACCGTTCAGTAATGGTTGGGTCTTAATTGCGATCTATGCCTACTTTGGCCTTACAAAGTGGTTGTATACAGCTAGGTTACATTTCTCTTACACATACATGTATTCGAGAGACAATCTTTGAACAGTCCCTTACTAGTAGTAATCTGACCACTTTTTTTCTGGTAAAGTGTCTAGCAAAGAAGTAAATCCAAAAATGTTGTCCTTTTCCACTTGCATTAGTCTTTGTTTTTATAAGGTCATGCATTTGCTGGGGGCGCCATGCTGGCTCTGTCACATGACCTGCGAGTGATGAAGATGGAGCATGGCTGGATCAGTCTAAATGAGATTTTTATACAGCGAATAATTCCTGATCCTCTTATTGAGCTTGTACGGTAAACATCCAGTTACACATTTGTAGTCTTATATGTCAGATATGCATGAAACTAGACTGAATATGTGCCAGTAACCATGATAACTGCATCTTCATATTATATACATGTATATTGAGATCCAGTTGACTTGGCCATAACATATCTCTCTCATGAGGAAAATGGGTAAAAATTAAAGTGATCGTAAACCCTCAAGTATAGTTTACATCAAGTGAAAGACCATTGCGAACTGTGTCGGAAAATATTTATTGTAATTCTTTACGATTTTATTACACAGAGTCGAGTGTAAATAAAGCATGGTATTCTATGGTGGTCTGTTGCAATCATATTTAGGTCCAGTGATCATGTCACACTGCCTTAATACATATATTTCAAACTGTGTATGCACTTTCTAATGCTTGATTCAAGCTTAAGGTGTGTCCACTTTGAGTTTCACCACAGACTCACTGTTCCAATGTGCATGTTTCACCAAACTCGGGGAAATTAAATGCAAGATTCAAATTGACTTGACCCTTACGTGTTACCATCTCCCCGATTTTGGTGAAACATGCACATTGGAACAGTGAGTCTGTTGAAACTCAAAGTAGACACACCTTCAGCTTGAATCAAGCATTGGAAAGTGCATACAAAGTTTAAAATATATGTATTAAGGCAGTGTGACGTCACTGGACCTAAATATGATTGCAACAGACCACCATAGAATACCATGATTTATTTGCAGTTTACTCTGTGTAATAAAATCGTAAAAAATTACAATAAATATTTCCCAACACAGTTCGCAATGGTCTTTCATTTGATGGAAACTTTACCTGTGGGTTTACGATCACTTTAAACATGATTTCTTACGAAGCTCATTAACATGAGTACTATCATCAACAAGAAGATTGATACCATACCTGCATGCAGCGTAATACACTGTGTATGTAATTTGTTCTAATATCTGAAGAAAAGGAACTTAATTGGTGAAGGCCAGTGTGGTCATTCTCATCGTGGAACCAGTTTGTAGTGGGGTTTTGAGTGTTAAAAGAAACTGTTAAAAGTTGATAAAAAGTGTGAAAATTAGTGTTCCAGGTTTGGGGCACAAGATATGCACTATCATTTAGAGTTATCATTGTCCTATTGAATGAGGATATTCTCTATCATTTTTATATATTAAATATGCCTATTGTATCACCATACCACTCATTTTGAGGGTCTTTGATCAGAAACAAAATACTTCTCTTGCTTTGCCTGATGCAGAAACTGTTTTCTTCCTTTCAGGTGCAAGATCCCATCAGGTCCTGTGGTACATTCCATGTTTGTGTTCGGGAAACGGTTCACAGCTAGAGAGGCTCTAGAGGAGAGGATAATCAACAGAACAAGTCCTGGGGAAGATTTACTGTCCGAGTCTATACGACTGGTGAAAGAAGTTTTGGGAAAACAAGAATTTAACAGAGAAATGTTACATGATATGAAATGTTCCATTTATCGACGTACGATTGAGTTACTAGATTACAAACCAGAGTCGAAGCTGTAAAAATGTCCGATGTTCTGATAATTCACTCCATTAACATTGAAATATAAATTTCTAATTGATTTGATCATGATATTATATATCTAGATTGGAAATTATAGTGCGCTTACAAACTGTCTGCAAAGTTAATATAGTACCGATACAGTGAAACCTGTGTAAACCGCCCATGCTTGCAACCAGATTATAGTGTCAGTTTTGACAGGGTTCTGGTTTATCAAGTTTCAGAATATGTTAAAATATTGATATTGGGACCCTGGAAAATGCCAGTATTTAGAGGTTGGTTAGTTTACCCAGGTGTCCGCATTCACAGGTTTCACTCTATTTAAACAAGATATTATAATAGGAAGAAATGTTTTTTGTCATTTAGAAAGTGGTCATATAACAGCATTTTCATAATTTTGAGGATTACACCGTCTTAGTGTAGCACTAGCGATTAGATGCCTTACTCTGAGGGTCGCTGGTTCGCATCCTGCATGGAACTTGACCAATTTTCAGCACTAGAATCTGTGCTATAATAAGACAGTGTAAACCCAGATTAATGAAAATAGTATGATATTATAATGTTTTATAATTGGGGACTTGCACAATTCCTACTATCCAATCAGATTATGTGATTACCACTTCCTGTATTTCGATTCTGTTCCAGTTAACCAATCAAATGACAGAACCTCATGTTTATCTTCTGGCTCTCCTGTGGAAGCCTCACATTGACTATAATCTGTCTGTAATCATTATATGAATATGAGCATGCACTGAATGTCTTGATCCTCTGTCCATATTCTCAGTACGGGTACTTAATTATGTTAATTATTTTTTGTGCATTTGTTCAGTGAATCTAAAGTATGGGATGGTCACAGAGTGCAATATGAAGACATTTGCTAGGAGAGGATGTGGGGTGGGGGAGGTTGTTTCAAAAAATCAATTTTTTTACATTAATAATTCTTGTATGAGTATTGTGTATAAATGTATGTGTATTGGCAGGGCCCCACAAATGAGTGTCAGGGATGAGTTCCACTGTACAAACTATCAGGAATCCATTGATATGTATATGTTAATTCATTCACCCGAATAACATAATCATTAAATCACCCCGATTGTGCTTTGAAGTATGATCAGTCAGTAAAATAGACTTGATCACCTCCTCGATGTAGTGGAAGCTACATGGATAAAGTCATACTTTTATATCGTTTTGTCACTTCCTGTAATTAAATTATCAGAGCATTTACCCTCTGTATATGGGGTTTATAAATGTGAATTAGGTGAACTCTATGGGGAGACCGAGACACAGTGGGACAGATTTCAGACTTATTTCAGTGCTAAGTAAAGCACCCTCCAGGAGCAGGTACAATCACAAATTATGCCTTATTAAGGAGAGTCATCCCAAAGCTATCAAAAACATTTCTTGGCAGTGGACAACTCGTATCACCAGGTTAGATCACGTTCTGGTCCATGGGGTCCTTCATGCCTGAACATGTGTTAAAACCCTTTTTTCATGAAATAGCACATGCTGCAGAATTCAATTTCATGCCATAACTATAATCATAATGCAATCGAGCTAGAACTTTCACGTATTGTGTACATATATATTCACTTGACCTTGCATCAAATGCACAATTATGTTTAGGACATTTTTTTTTTTATTTCAACCACACCACATATATACCAAAATTCTGCCTTATCGTACCATCTCCTTTCAAAATGTTCTAGGAAGAGCTTGAGGGAAAGGACAAATAACATACAGATTTGTATCCACATGGGATTTCCCAACTCTGTATACTAAAATACCTCATTAGGACCTTATTGACCGTCTTAGTTCATTAATGATATCGATGTTCAAGAAAACTGATCATCGATATATTCATGTCAGAAGCCGTAAAGCTCTAGCTCTACTACATACAACAGATATCATTTATGGGATAAATAAATAAACAAATTGCTTATGGATAACAACTTCTAGTTTATTCAGGACGACGTTTCGATACAGGTACTAGTATCGTTCTCAACATTGACTTGAGAACGATACTAGTACCTGTATCGAAACGTCGTCCTGAATAAACTAGAAGTTGTTATCCATAAGCAATTTGTTTATTTATCTACTTCCCAACTTCTAAATGCCACTTTAGGAAACCATTTATGGGATGTTTCTTTGTTGATTGCTTGAACTTCTGAATATTTATCTATGTGAAATTTGGGGAAAATATATATATTAACATCATATAGCTATTCCAATGGGTACTATTTGTGCACCCCTTTTGGCTCACCTATATCTGTTCTCTATGAATAGGACTATATGCAGACGCTTTCAAAAACGGATCCTTTCAAAGCTTCGATCCTTTCAAGGCTTCGATCTTCCAGCTGTGGATAAATCGTTATACAAATTACGAAGTGAATATCCACCCTCGCTGGATTTGAAGGGAACTACATTTGGTCCTAACGGCACATCATATTTAGACATACATCTCTATATAATGAAGCGGGCATTGTCTGTCTTCGACCTTACAACAAGAGATGATTACAATTTCGATATCGTAAACTATCTCCTTCTTGGAGTTCCTTCTAGGAAGTAATATTCCAGTGGGACCTTCATATGGCGTATTAGCTAAGATTCATAGCGTCTCCCTTCCCTCAACGCTATGCCGACGACAAATACATTTCCCTGGTGGTAACTCGAACATCTCCGGCGTGGCGCACTTATTATTACCTTTGCACCCTATTGAACCTTCATTAACTTGAGAAAATTGGCCGCCATGAATAAAAATACAGAAATGGCAGACTAAATGGCAACGATTTGGTGTAAGACTCACCAAATATAATTGACAAAGGATCTGCTGCAAGTTGTATTGTCAGTCTTTTGTCCAGGATATTTCCTTTTCAATGGGAGGTCTTACACCAAAGCCTTGCCGACGAAATGGCCATTCGTCGGTCAAAAATTAATTACAGACGTTAAAATTATCCCTATGGAGCCTCAAAATCACCTGAAATCGAGGGTCAAGAAGATGGGCATTTCCGTCATAATAGACCCCCTGTATACAGGGGATGATGATCACAACATCGATTATGGTATTTTTATTCATGGCGGGCCTTTTTCTCAAGTTAATGAAGGTCCAATAGGGCGCAAATTTAAGATAATAATAAGTGCGCCATGGAGATGTTCGAGTTACCACCAGGGAAATGTATTTGTTGGCATAGAGTTGAGGGAAGGGAGACGCTATGAATCTTAGCTAATGGCGTATACATATCTCGCCTCGTAGAATTTGTTAGACCCTGTGTAAAATGTGGCGATTGTGAACAATATCACAAAACATTATTGCATAAGCGTATAAAACAGGTCTGTAACACCAAGCGCTTTCACATAGTTTCTCGAATTTGGCGAAACGTATCGCATGCTGATAGCAAAATACTGAGCGTAGCGTTGTAGAAGCCCTTGATGTCGATTTTTGTTGTATACATTTGAATAGGGATTATTTCATATATGTGAAATATTTCACCTTTAACCAAAACTAATTCCATGGTTTCACTATCACCATATCTGCCGTTACACTACATGGAATATCATTCTGGTTGAAGAGGTTCTAGACATTTACGAAAACAAATGTCATCTTTACTTGGTTTGACAAGTGGTTGCATGGTAGACCTTCAGCATTCAAAATCGATCCTGCTTCTACATAGTCTGCAAGTTCTATGACTTTACGTTTCGTAACTTGTGTCTAATTCCGCGTAATACGGGGCTAGGAGCCGTATAAACTTCTGTACTTCAAATCCTCATGGTGTTCATATGAACAGGCACAATCGAAGCGTGACTGAGATACATCACTCTCAAGATAACGACTTTGCAACGGAAATCATATGAATTAGAAATATTGAAAACAGGTATGGAGTTATTATTATATAGTTGATGATGAAATAGTGAATAGTACCATTTCAATAAAAGTCATATTTTTATACTGCGCAGCAGTGAAGATATCAAATATATCATCACTGTGATGATATGACAAATGACGTCACAAGCAGTGAAGGTATCGATATCGATCACAGTAATGGGGCATTTGATCGAAGCTGCTCCAGGTTTATGTCATCTTCACGACGTCGCGGTTTCTATTTGTGAGCCAATAGTCCGGTAGCCAAATCGCAAAAAGGGGTCTAAATAAGGTTTTCGTAGCACCCCCCGCGTAGATTTAATTTGGCCACTGTTTATGAACGAGTATCATCTGCTGGTCAGTTCTAGACCTGATGTAGGCATCTACGGTGGTGCCTAAGGTCACAGCATGCATTTCTTCATCGCTTCTCCCAATGCTCTCGAAGTAACACAAAAACAAACAAGGAATGAGGGTAGGGGTGATTATGCTTCGATATCTTCTTCACACTTGGGTCTAGAGAACCCAGGCTTTTAACACTTTGTGGTTGGATACTAGTTGAGCAAAACGAGAAATCAAACTTCCAATACTTCTGGAATGAAGTCTCTGTAATGTCTGTTTTGAACTCTCGTGTATATTCTTTATAGCATAGTCAGTGTTACAGGGCTATATATCGTCGCTCTGAAATATTTGTATCTAATACCGCCCAAGTCAGTGTTAGGGGCCGCGTGGTCATGTCATTCAATATTTCCACATGAACAGTCACAATAAAAGCGGGGTTGCGATAAAAATCATCACAGGGGTCACTTTTGGTTCTTGTGATGTTTTTTAGAAATATACAGTCAGTATATTTGTCGGTGGGGTAATATGACTTCTTGTCAATACGCCGGCTTCGTTTCTCACCGCCCGTTTAATGTTACGTTTAATTATGGTATGTGTTTAATATGTTTCACACATGTTAAACTCTGCTCGACTTAGGTTAAGGATTATCAACTAGCTGCTAGTGGTCAACTCTTATCCAAGAACGACTTTACATGAAGTTGCCGCTTGCATGTATTAATCTAGCTTGTGGTCAATTATTAACCAAGAACAGGTCTATATAAAGTTGCCGCTTGCATTTGTTAACTCCATCAGTGCCATGTCGAAATTATGGACATACAGAAAGAAGATGGATTCAACTTTTCTAATCTCACCAATGTTTCGATATCTAATAAGAGAAAACCAGTTAACTTGCTAGATGAAACGAATGAATGTTACATGAAATGAAAGGAATGAATTCAGGCCAGAAAGTATTGAGGGAAGACGAAAGGCAGATCCCATCAAACTATTTTCAAATATGATGCATGAAGTGAGACAAAATGCATTGAAGCAACAGAAACCCGTGCCCACCCAACGTGTATAATCCAAAGACCTAATTCGTATAACATCCACATCAAAGAAAAATGTGGATGGTCGAAATTGAAAATGTGTACCTCAGTTCATATAAATTAATTCGATAAATATATCTCATTCGAAAATGGATACTTGTTAGTTTCTTTGGTTTCATTCTTGAAGCTAGCTATACATTATGGGAACGTTCTATTACACTGTGATGCCTATTTGATATTGACAAACAAAAACAAACATTCCAATGCCTTCCTTTTGTATAAAAAAGGTAATTGAAAAAATACGAAAAGATCCAATATATATGAATTTGTCAATACAATAGTTATATCACTAGCAAGTGTCAGATCCGACATCAAGATTCAATAATCAGCCGCAGTCCATAACGAAATTCCGCTTCAATAATCGCAAGACCTATTTCGTATGACAGTTAGCCTCAATCTCAATGTGTATAAAATAAATACAAGAAAAACAGTTTTCGATGATGTCGGCAAGACATAATGATGTTCTATACATAAACTCCGAAATCACTGATCATTATTCTTTATCCAAATGAATTCCAAATCGTGTCCAGAGTATCAGTCACGCTCTGAATGCGTTGTTCATTTGAACACTATGTGAAAACACATGATATCCAAACAACCCCCAATCTTAATAAATTAATATCCTATCAATTCTCTCCAATCGTACATGTCGCTATATAGAATATTAAGTATTACAATTGAATTTGGTGTTCTGAGCGCCCTTACCATGAATATTTAATAACATTATGACATCATGGTCTCATCTGGACTAGTCCACTTGCAGTCGGGAAGGGGAGATAGGGTCACAGTGTCCGTTTACCATAACGTTTACACCAAAGACCAGTCTATATATCTACCACGTATTATGGTGCCACAATGTCGAGACCGCGGAAACATGAAAAGACACCCCGCCAGCGCGGCGTCGAAGTCGACTGAGCCAACCAAAATTTCTCTGTCATTAATGTTCCCTTCAAAGCTCTATGAAGTGTTCTCAGGATTGGTTGTCACTCGAGTTACTGCAAGCCTGTTAGTTCCTTCAAGCGACATATCCAAATGGTTGGAGCAGACAGGATTTAATTTTAATCAGATTGAACAGCCTCAGACGTTATAGCGAAAAACAAAGATTAGCTAAAATCTAGTCGCATTGTAAGGCTGTGTTATCTTGCCGTCAGGTATTTGCGCATCCCTCTTCTGTCCATTTTTGCAAATATCAGGCCAGTCTCGGCAAAATGAGATGTACATATGTGATTGGTTGGAGCGATATACAAGAAGTGGCACAAACTGACATCTGGCGGCTAAAAAGCAACCATATGAACCACAAGCTTTTCTCGACACCTCACATTCAGACCTCAGACCCGAGAATACGGTGGACTTAGCCTTAGTATCTCAGCCGCGCTGTTATTGCAGCTGTTGATGTGAAGAATATGAAGTATCCACACGGCCCCTAAGTAGTATACAATACGTAAATTGATGAGATAGCGCCTCACTGCGCATGCGCAGAACCTTGTGTGACGTCATAAGTGTGCGCAAATTGGGGTGGTATTGGGGCGGTGTGCGCATGCGTGATGTGTGGGAGGTGGGTACAAGATGGCCGCGAGTGTCATGTGTGGGAGGTGGGTACAAGATGGCCGCGAGTGTCATGATGTGGGAGGTGGGTACAAGATGGCCGCGAGTGTCATGTGTGGGAGGTGGGTACAAGATGGCCGCGAGTGTCATGATGTGGGAGGTGGGTACAAGATGGCCGCCAGTGTGAGTGACATGTGGGAGGTGGGTACAAGATGGCCGCCAGTGTGAGTGAGATGTGGGAGGTGGGTACAAGATGGCCGCGAGTGTGAGTGAGATGTGGGAGGTGGGTACAAGATGGCCGCCAGTGTGAGTGAGATGTGGGAGGTGGGTACAAGATGGCCGCCAGTGTGAGTGAGATGTGGGAGGTGGGTACAAGATGGCCGCCAGTGTGAGTGAGATGTGGGAGGTGGGTACAAGATGGCCGCGAGTGTCATGATGTGGGAGGTGGGTACAAGATGGCCGCCAGTGTGAGTGAGATGTGGGAGGTGGGTACAAGATGGCCGCGAGTGTGAGTGAGTGCAAGAATTTTACAGGTACATCTGACCATTGTATACAGGTGCCTTATACCATTGTATACAGGTACATCTGACCATTGTATACAGGTGCCTTATACCATTGTATACAGGTGCCTTATACCATTGTATACAGGTGCCTTATACCATGGTATACAGGTACATCTGACCATTGTATACAGGTGCCTTATACCATTGTATACAGGTGCCTTATACCATTGTATACAGGTACATCTGACCATTGTATACAGGTGCCTTATACCATTGTATACAGGTGCCTTATACCATTGTATACAGGTACATCTGACCATTGTATACAGGTACATCTGACCATTGTATACAGGTGCCTTATACCATTGTATACAGGTACATCTGACCATTGTATACAGGTGCCTTATACCATTGTATACAGGTGCCTTATACCATTGTATACAGGTGCCTTATACCATTGTATACAGGTACATCTGACCATTGTATACATGTGCCTTATACCATGGTATACAGGTGCCTTATACCATTGTATACAGGTGCCTTATACCATTGTATACAGCAGAAATTGTCTTTGTAACGTCTTATTGTGACATCATGGCATTATTGTTGTTTTGTGACACTGTGGAACTGTAAAAATTCCATGAATGGAAAAGAATGCCTATCAAACCTACGAGTATTGAACTGATCCAAATCAACAATGGCTGACGCCAATATTTAACCCAGAGAATGACACCCAAAACAGAAAATGTTTCAAACAGATAGTTCTACAGAATGTTGTTTGCTAATATTTTGAATGAATACTATAGTAATTGCATTTTACCAGTGACATAAGTTTCAGAACACAACAATATATATTTCTCAAAAAATCAAACAAAACGTTCTCAATAGATTAGTTGGGACACACAACTAATTTATGCCACGGTATCTATTTTTACAGCTGTCAACTGTTATGGTTTGGTCACTATGTTGCGATTCAACGCAAGTATAGTACTAGCTTCCCTGATAAAAGAAGTTTAGTCCAGATGTATACCATATCTCCCATACTCCCGGATGTATAATGCATATCTGTGGCTGTTTTTTTCCTAGGTGGGATATAACACACCATGCATTTGTATGCTAATCGAAATTCACATATTTCCTTCGGTATATAAACCGGCGCACACGAGAGATATCAGCTGAGCTAACGGCCTCAATTGTCTGTCAGCTCTGTTGTTGTTTCAGCGCACACGGTGAGCAAAAGTTTCAAGAAATTGATTTCAGTTCCTGCATAACGTCTTCTTCAAGTCCATTTTGAAGAGTCGAGCGTATGAATCGAGTCAAAATAACATGCTGAGCTGTTTGGCTTGCATTCACCGTACACACTCCGCGCGAGACGAAATTAGTTTAATATTTTTTCCCCCGCCTCGCGGTTCAGCCAATGAACTATTAGAAAAGCATATGTGTGTGCATATTAATAAACCACGGGCGCCTAAAAAATGAACACATTTCATTACACTGTAGCGAATTGTTGCCATTGCACGTGTGAGTCAGTACGTTTTCATATCCACCTCAAATTGACACGGACAATTTCATTGCCAGTAAAATTGTAAGTTCATTGCGGAAAGAATTGATATTCCATAAATTCCTGCGGGAAATAGGAAGTACACATATATAAAGAATATTGTCTTCACGTAAAAGTTTGTACATTTCAAAAAAAAAATTTTCAAAACAAAACAAAAAATGTGAAGTAAAACCCGTCCTTCGGATGGGAAAGTTGTTTTGAACTGTAAACAAAAATTTTATTTTGAGGTAGAGGGTCGAGTGAGGTATCATATTGAAGCTGACGTGAAATGCTTCACATTGATACCTCACTCGACCCCATTGCACCACTAGGGGCGCCTCTAACCCAAAAAGGATATTTTGAAGATTACGCATGCGCAGAATGCTGATAGTTCAACCCACACCCAGTCTATCAGATGCGCCTTCACGTCACCTTCAATTTGATACCTCACTCGACCCCATTGGACCATTAGGGACGCCTCTAACCTCAAAAAGGCTATTTTGATGTTTTGATGTTTGAGATGAAAAACATCAAAACATCAAAATAGCCTTTTTGAGGTTAGAGGCGTCCCTAATGGACCAATCGGGTCGAGTGAGGTATTAAATTGAAGGTGACGTGAAGGAGCATCTGATAGACTGGGTGTGGGCTTGAATTAGGGTAATTCTGCGCATGCGCGAAGATAATATGAAAAATATCAATCTTCAAAAATAGCCTTTTTGAGGTTAGAGGCGTCCCTAATGGTGCAATCGGTTCGAGTGAGGTATCAAATTGAAGGTGACGTGAAGGCGCATCTGATAGACTGGGTGTGGGTTGAACTATCAGCATTCTGCGCATGCGTAATCTTCAAAATATCCTTTTTGGGGTTAGAGGCGCCCCTAGTGGTGCAATGGGGTCGAGTGAGGTATCAGTGTGAAGCATTTCACGTCAGCTTCAATATGATACCTCACTCGACCCACTACCTCTAAAATAAAAAAAATCTTCGTACACCAGATTTTGATGTTTATCTTAAAAATAGCCTTTTTGGCGTTAGGGGCGCCCCTAGTGGCCCGATGGAGCCGAGTGAGGTATCAATGTGAAGGTGAGATGAAGGGCCATCTGATGGACTGGTGTGGGTTGAACTATCAGCATTCTGCGCATGCGCGGTGGCCCGAGGTATAGTGTAGAGATGGACCATCCGCGGTCCAAATGGACCGTGTGAGGTGTCATCTTGTAGCAACGCCCACCAACACCATTCTTAATGCTTCAACGCCCTGGTGAAATAGCTCAGAAGCTCTGATATTCCATGGAATTGTCACTAATTCTTCGAAATGCAGTGATGCCCGTCAACGCCCGTCGTTACACCTTAACACTCTAACATAACGCCATGATATAGACCAGAGAGAGAACAACAACAACAACAACAAGGATGACACATGAGAGAACAACAACAACAAGAAGTTTTTTTCATATAGTTTATTTTCCCCAATGTTACATCACACCCACGCTGGGGGAGCCGCGTTGGGTATATTTACAATTCAAGAAGATTCTTATCCAATCAGAGGCCACCATTTGCATGTTTCATATTCGTTCCTGTCCGTTAGATGTATTCTTGTCCAATCAGAAGTCTCCATTTCAGAAAGTGCCATCTGAACCGTTTATTCTAATCATCGTCGGACAGGCCAGGATACCGTTAAGGCAACATATCCTCAGATAGTTGTTTACGCATTCTGAGTATCTATCAGTGCATGGGTGAATACTTTCATCCGATGGAGGTGGTGGTCAGTTTAACCACGAAGAACGCAACATTGGTCATTATCTCCACTATCCACTTGGTGTTACAATTCAAGAAGACTTGTCCAATCAGAGGCCACCATTTGCATCTGTCATATTCGTTCCTGTCCGTTAGATGCATTCTTGTCCAATCAGAAGTCTTCATTTCAGAAAGTTCCATCTTCGGCCATGTTCGCTCTGAACCGTTTATTCTAATCACCGTCGGTCAGGCCAGGATACCGTTGAGGCAACATATCCTCAGATAGTTGTTTGCCCATTCTGAGAATCTATCAGTGCCTGGGTGAATACTTTCATCCGATGGGTTGGTCGGTCAGCTTGGTCACGAAGAACGTAACATTGGTTACCCTCTCCACTTTCCACTTGGTGTTGGGGCGTTGTTGTTGGGCCCATTCCAAGGGATCCACGGTGTCCAGGTTCTCCAGCATCGTCTCTAGCGACGCCGGGTTAATGATGGTAAACGGTTGGTCAAATACCTGGATGTTACTGCTCGAGTAAAAGTATCGGACTTGGTCTGTCTCCTTATGCCGCAGCACATAACCAAACGCCAGATTTAATTTGAAGGACGTAGCTTGATCTTTGAAGATGGCTTCCACGTAGCTAGGTAGACGGGCGAGGTCGGTCAGTCGAAAATTGTAGATATCTGGAATAGGGCGATGACGGTAGAAACAGTGCCGTATCATGGACCAGTGGCGCCGATAAATGTCACTCACTGGCTGGGCGTCCTGTAAGAGATCGCTAGGAACAGTTATGGGCTCGTCCAGAAAATGTTCGATGTTGTCAGGCGTATGACTCGAAACCGTAACGGAGGGGTCCGGCTGGATATCCAGGCCCTCCTGGACCGTGGGTATAGGCAGGCTCTTCGTCATCGCATCACCAGTGGCGTTCGTCTCTCCGGGTTCATCTTCACTGGGTCTGACCTTCCGCGGCTCCTCTTTAGTGGAAAGTTGTCGCCCAAACCGTAGAGACGGGGCATGCATCAAACGTTGGTGCTGTCTAAACCGACTGGGTCGTTTGAAGAGTCGACCACAATCATTACATAGTACCGTCGCACCCGCGTGGAGTACCCTCTCATGACGCAGTAAATGATCCTTCCGATTGAATGACCGTGCGCAGATTATACAAGTATACTGAGCATCGTTGTGGGTGGAGGCCTCGTGGCGTCGTAACGTATCTAGACGAGTAAACAGCTTCTGGCAGGTTGTGCAAGTGAACATCTTCGTGGTTGACAGAGTGTCTGATGAAACGGCCAGGCCGCCTCCCTTTTATAGCACGCTAGCTGGTGATCTATTTTTAGCACACTCAGTTCAACTATCCCCAAGTCGAGGGCCGAGCCGTGACATCTTCGGTAACATCCGTGTCTCTTCGGTCACCTCCGTACCGTCAACGATCAACATGTAGACATATAGAGTATGTACGGCATGTTATGGTATTCATCAGTGCATGAGTGACGCATTCAGCCGATGGGAGTGGTCGGTCAGCTTGGTAACGAAAAACGTAACATTGGTCACACTCTCCACTGTCCACTTGGTGTTGGGGCGTTGTTGTTGGGCCCATTCCAAGGGATCCACGGTGTCCAGTTTCTCCAGCATCGTCTCTAGCGACACTCGGTTAATGATGGTAAACGGTTGGTCAAATACCCGGATGTTACTACTCGGGTAAAAATATCGGACTTGACTGTCTCTTTATGCTGCAGCACATAACCAAACGCCAGATTCAATTTGAAGGCCGTAGTTTGATCATTGAAGATGGCTTCCTACGTAGCTACGTAGACGGGCGAGGTCAGTCAGTCGGAAATTGTAGATATCT